>JAMKCH010020370.1:0-21181 GCA_023653785.1 Ophioderma brevispina
ACCTAATGTGAATGCCAATGGTAGATCAAGTATTTTCAGCTCAATTTAGAACATAAAACACAGACCTTTGAATGCTAAGCTAAAGGTTGAACTATTTTTCAGGTGTTAGAAACATCAATTTGAGAAAAACGTGTATTTTCAGCCAATATTGCCTATACTTACTGTATATTTTGTAAACTTTAGAAGCTTATTGTGAGCTTTTGGGACACAATATAGTTCTGAAACCTTCTTACATAGATTGGGAATGTTATATAGATGTCAAAAATAGATCATATCTCAAAAATCATTTTTACCCAAAAAAGGTAGTGTTGTTTGACTAAATTGACCCAAAATCACCTTTTGGCCCACATTGGAAATTTCACATCATGCCTAATCTGAAAGTAGACATAATAAGCTTTCCATTGATGTATGATGTAGGTGTATGTAGGGTGGGACTATTAAATCGACTAAATTGTTGATGCTGCTCCTCGCTTATCTCACACCCCTGAATATAACTTAATGATTTAATCAGATTGGTTCAAGAATTTGGAATGTCCAAAACAACATTACATATAATAAAATTACAATTTAAAATTATGATACTTATTAGAGTCCACAAATGTCCAGTTCAGCTTTCAAGCTCCGGTGGCCTTACATAAAATATAATAAATCCTGGCACTGTGTAAAGCACAAATCTACCATTGTAGATTAAAACTAGCTATAACTATATTGTATAGCTTCTGGTTAATAAGGCTGTGCTGGACAAAAAGCACCTGCTGCATAACACTGTCAAAGAATCACAACAGCTCCGCAGACAGACTGCTCTCGTTGACCTTTCTGTCGACACGCTGCTAAGCTCTCCAGCTCCCCTTTCAACATATTACAGACATGGAATACAGCCTGGCTAGATACTTCAAAAAACCAACCAATTCACTATTCCCAAAAATTACAACCTATAACAAGACCTATCAACACCATCACCTGGTAAGCATCTCCTTCAAGAACGCAAGGAATAGGTCACCTTAAACCCGGATTGTCACACAGGTGTCGGTCGCTTCAACAGGCAATATGCACCGATGTGGGCTGCGACCAACTCCAGCTTGCCAATGTGGTTCTTCATCACAGACTGCGGATCACATTCTCAATGAGTGCCCTACCTTTCGTCCACCGTTGGTCATAGACTTCTCAAACCCCAACCAATCAACAGTGAGCTGGCTCCACCGTCTACAACATATTTAGCTGCCTGTATCAAGAATAACTTGCATAATATACGCTATAAAAACAATTATTGAACACATAATGGAGTGGTTTCATGGGAAAACGGAATTATAATCATAAAACGAATTAAAAGCATTTTGTCTGACCATGCGCTATTTGAAATTCGCGCTACTGTATATGGGATATGTATTTGTGTTATGCGATACGGACGGCACAGTAGCGTCATTCATCTTCACGCATGATGCTTTCATAATGTGTATTTCCTATGGCATGTATGACCTAAACGTGCCGGTCGTATCGCATAACACGTTATACACTAGCGCGATTTTTAAATAGCACATGGTCAGACTAGATGATTTTAATACATTGTTAGCGTTATATAATTCCGTTTTGCTTTGAAACCACTCGATATGCCGTCAATAATTATTTTATAGTGTATAATGTTTAATATTATTCGTTGTACGGGTTCTCCTTTAAGTATTATATTTCTTTTATGCCGTAGCCAATATAGTGGTGGCTATTTCCCGTGTCCTCTCATAATGATGTAATATAATTTAACACTTAGTCATGTTATTTTTTTTTTTCACTTTAACCATATTAACTCATATTATTAATGTCTTCTGCAAGAATTGCAGAGGGCAGATCGCAATTACTCGGTCTTATGTTCTGTGTGTGTCTTTGTCAAAATGTTAACCCTTATATAAGGAATCTATACGGTATATAAAACAAATATTGACTGCTTAATATTCGGGGCACAGTTAAAATTATAGGCCCTCGGTGATGTCAAAACCATGACTATGCCCTCAGCTTCGCTTCGGGCATAGTCATGGTTTTGACATCACCTTGGGCCTATAATTTTAACCGTGCCCCCATAGCAGTCAATATTTGTATACTGTATGAGTTCTGTAAGGGCTATGATGATGTAACTTGGTGGAAAGGAGGGGCTCGGTCAAAATTTAAACCCTATTGCATGCCGTATGAGCTTTGTAAGGGCTACAATGCAACTTGGTGGAAAGGAGGGGCTGGGTGGGGTGACATGCTCGTGACCTCATGTGACCTTTGGCCCCATTCACAAACCGCGACTACAGACTACGCTCGCGGTACGAGGACCATGATGTATTTTAATCATCATATTGCTTTTTGTTGTATTTTGTGATGAACAAAGATATGATTGTTGGTTGATTGATTGATTGATTGATTATGACAAGTCAGTGGAGCCTCTTTCACCAATGCCTCGGGCAAAGAATTCTGTGAAGACACTACAGTTCTAAATCTGCAAAGTCTACAGCAGACATACACTGCCTTCAAATGTTTGAAATTTTCAATAGAATTGATTTTTTTTGTATTTTTGTTTTATTTGTTATCGCAGGATCTGGGAGCAAAGAAAGAAAGGAAGGTAATGACTGGCATGGAAGCGATGAGGAGCATTTTATTAACTAGTGGCCCAGTTGTTACTGCTCGTGTGTTTTGTCAAAATAGAAAATCCAAGCTCTCCCAAGCTTCATATGAAAAATTTCTCGAAGCTGCTACAGATTTGGAAAAGGCCAAACTAGGAAAATTACATCACATAAATCTGAAGAGAGGTGGAGGAGAAGAAAAACGACTTGTGTTTGTGAAGGCAACACCAGAAGACGCTGGCCGAGGTTTGGATGAAAATCCAGATCTGTGTACTCCTTGGTATTACAAGACAAAGTACCACCTTCCAATGAGAAAGATGATCCCTCAAGATGTCAGACGCAAACTCATGGAAATGGGAATATTAGATGAAGAGGAGCATTGTGTCCAAACCACCGGAAATGCAGAGAAAATCAGCACAGAAAATGAGAGCGATTGCAATCAGAAATTAGGAATGGATGAAGAATATAGGAAACAATGTGATGAAATAAACATTGAGGCTGAAGAACTCCTTAGACGGATCGAAAGTGAAGAAATGGAACTATTACAGCAGTGAAACAAACATGTTGAAACATATCTGAGTTGTGATATGATTGCCTAATGGAATGTAGTATGTTAATTGGCAAACTTTACTCATATACTGTACTGACCCGATTATAGTCCCATGTTTGATTATAATCCCACCCCCAGTTTTGAAAGAATCTGAAGAATAGTAGAAAATCCTATTATAATCCCACCATGAGTTTTTTGCTGGAAGACAATAGATTAAATGCAATTTTGGTTACAATTATTACTGTTTTGGTAGTATCTTCTTGAGATTTTCTTTACAAAATTAATTAGGTTCACACACACATACAATGTATCTCATTTGACACTTGATAATATCTGGAAAATATCTAGAATAAGTTCAGCTGAAAGGGTGGAGATCCCATTATAATCCTACCCCCCAAATTCAAGCTAATATCAGGTTCAAAACAGGTGGGACTATACTAGGGTCAGTTCAGTATTAACACTTAGAATAGTTCATCTTCCTCACTTCCCTCGGTGAATAAGGAAAGGTGTCCACATGGATCTCCAACAAAGCAACTTCCCAGAGTAATTTTACCATGAAACATGGCATAACAACTACCCAAAGACATTACTGAACGGAATTTATAACATTGATTTGTCTGGATATTTGGGAAGAAACATTGAAGGCTGACTCAGAGATTTTGAAATATAACTTTTGTTTGTCTAGTAATAAAATAGTCATCTAGAACTTAAGATAGTCACCTAAAATGCTTAATTCCAAAGTTAGAGGTGAATCAGATTTTTCTTTTCCATGCAGTAAACATTTATGCACAGTGTAATAGTGCCATAGGATACCATGTATAACGAAAATTCCAGATCCGGAATTTTATAACAATGATGCGATTTTCTTTATGAAGGAATTTGATTTGAGCTTACTTATTTCACACATTAGTATATGGACAAGCATTATGTATATGCAAAAAATACAATTTGTTTGAAAATTGAGTGCGGCCTCATCAGAAAATCTCTGAGTCGGCCTTTAATTTCCATCCACATAGAAGTGGCCATTTTGTTTTTGCTTCTCACACACATTGGAACACAACAAATTGAAGGTGCAACAAGTTATCACATTAACAGGTGTCCCTAAAAGAATTAAATTCCCCCATTTTGGTACTAAAATTTTATTCTTAATTTCCTTGGCGCAAATACGAATTCAGGGTGTGTTTTTATTGAAATTAGGCCCAGTGCCAATCTCCTTGGCATGATTGGCCTTGAACTTTCGGTTCTATCTCTGCTTTGTAGCGAATAGGGTGTCAAAAAACCCAACCTGCTTTTAAATTATATATATAGTAGCCAGAAATGTCATGGTCTCCCAAAGAAGGGGGCATGCACTATGTGGTTCAGAAAATGCCATAGAACTGTTTGAGGCCAGTAGCGGGGAGATTTTGCACTAGTGCCTAAATAAAAATCACCATTTGTTTCATTCTAAAGACATTTTGAAGCTAAATACAAGGTAAGTGAGTGTTTAATCTATATGACACAGTCTATGGATGCCACAAAATCTCAAAAAAAAAAAAAAAAAAAAAATCTCTCATTGCACCTTTGAGGTGGTTTTTGAGTTAAGAATACTATTTTGAACCAAAAGTGGTGTTTGATATATTTCAAGAGTTTTTTATAAAACCTTTTTTTCCAACCATTCATTTCCAGAAGGAAATGGAGTTTCAAACCTATTGATTTACATATCAGCCTGACAATAGATCATAAACATTCATTTTACAGTGTTTGACCTAATCCCCTGGCTTCCCCTATCTTCATAAATGTCTGCATACAGGCATAATATGGGTTAAATTTTGTACACGTTTTGACCCGATCTAAACTCCAAGTGATTTTGGGTGATATACTACCCCGTGAGGCGACGAAATAAAAAAACCCCTGTTTTTTACGGGCCCACCGACACCGCATTTTTCAGTTTTGCAGATTTTTTAGTTTTTTTTTTTTTTTCCAAAAAATCATGGTCAAATTAAGACTGCTTTTAGCCCAAATTTTATACCACACCAATTTGGCTAATTTGATTTATGAAATTTGGTAATTTTTTTTCATTTTTCTCCTTGATTTTTCAGATTTTGGGGCTATTTTATACAATTTTGACCTCCAGAAAAAGGAAAAAAAATATAAAAAAAAAAAAACTTCGCCCCGCCGCCTCACCGACCGGCCCCTACTCTTAAGGTCTACTCGCGGCACCTAAAACAGGGTTTTCTTTTTCGTCGCCTGAGGGAGAAACTAGGAAATCCATAATCAGACCCATTTGTATTGTAGTAGCTTATGTCACCATGGTCTACCCTCATTAGGAACCATGGCAGGTCGATTGTAGTATTGGATGAATCGGTACATGAGTCTAGGGCTCATTAGGACCCAGTGAGGGGTCAGATTGTATTTGGGATGAATACGGTACATGAGTCTAGCCTCATTAGGAACCATGAGGGTCAGATTGGTATTATTGGGATGAATACGGTACATGAGTCTAGGCTCATTAGGAAACCATTGAGGTTGTCAGATGTATTATGGATGAATCGGTACTGAGTCTAGCCTCATTATGACCATGCAGGGCAGATTCATCATTAATTGGGTGAATACGGTAACAGAGTCTAGCACATTGAAAACTCATTGTATATCAGATGTATGAATAATGTTTAACATATCTCTGCAAAAATTATTATAAAAGTCCATTAAGGGAATTTGAGACGCTGAACATGGGGTGAATACGGTACAATGATCAGGCTCAAACCAGTGAGGGTTAGATTGTATTCTGGTATGATACGTAATGAGTCTAGGCCTCCTTAGAAGGCCAGTTAGGTCCATATTGTTTTATGGGATAATACGGTACAGAGTCTAGGCTCATTCGAAAACCAGTGAGGGTCAGATTCTATTATGGGGTGAATACGGTACATGAGTCTAGGCTCGAAACCAGTGAGGGATTTTCGATTGTATTATGGGATGAATACGGTACATGAGTACTAGCCTCATTAGGAAACCAGTGAAGGGCAAGATTTCTATTATGGGGTGAATACGGTACATGAGTCTAGGCACATGTGAAAATCCTTTAATCATATTTAGTGAATTAATTGTTTTACATATATCTCTGCAAAATTATGTATAAAAGTCCATTAAGGGAAATTTTGCCAGTTCCCGAGACATGACTACCAATCGGAGATCACAGCAAAAAGGGAGGTAGGGATATTTTTCTTGTGTTAGACTCGGAGCATTTCCCAAAACCTACCAGGGGTCCGGTCAGTGGATTTTTGAGAAGTGCAATTAAATTCAGTCAAGGAACATTATGGATAGGTCCTACAATAGGCATGATTTGTATGTTATTCGACCTCTAAATGACCATTCCCATAGAGAGAAGTGTAAAACTAGATTTTAAGAAAAATCGATATTCTGTCCACAAATTGTTAAATTACCCATGAAGGGAATTTTAGTGGAATAAATCATTCCAAAGAGTTACCAATCAGTTATTGCATTGTATCTTTTGATTGATTCTGATTTTAACCATAATAAATTCCTTTCCACAGCTGTAGCCTTAATAGAAATTACACATGTACAACATTACAGGCTGACTCAGAGAATTTTCCTGAGGAGGGTGCCCTCAATTTCTCTCGATCATGTTTGTTGCATGTAATCATGCTTGTCCACATAATCATTACTGTGTGAAATACTATCTCAAATCACATCTACACATGACTACCAATCGAACGATCACAGCAAAAAAGGGATGTACCCGTATTTTTCTTGTTAGATCTAGGGGACAGTGTCCCCCCACAGACAAGCGGGGTCCCGGTCAGTGAGTTTAAAGTGCAATTAAATGCATTTAATGTTGCTTGGGATAGAGGCCTACAAAGGTCATGATTTGTATGTTATATCACCTTCTAATGCCCATTCGCCCATAAGAGAAGTGTTATAAATCTAGATTGTTTTAAGAAAAATCACACCACTTTGTATAATTTACACAGGATGTATTTTAGTTGCATAAATCATCCAAATCAGTTGTCAAAACTGTGGTCGCCATTGTACTCTTTTGATTCTGATTTTGTCATAATCAGTTTACTTTCAAACAGCTGTTGCCTGCATAGAACTTACACATGTACAACATTCAAGTGCGGACTCATAGATTTCCCTTGAGGAGGTGCCTCAATTTCCTCAAATCATGTTTTTTTTGCATGTACATAATGCTTATCCACAAATATTACTGTGTGAAATAGCTAAGCTTCAAATCAACGTTTCTACAACATGACTACCAATCGAACGATCACAGCAAAAAAGGGAGGGTACCTGTATTTGTCTTGTTAGATCTAGAGACTTGGTCCCCCCACCACAAGGCAGGGTTCTGTTCGAGTGAGTTTTGAAAAGTGCAATTAAAATGGCAGTGTAAGGGTTGCCCTTGGGATAGAGGCCTACCAAGGTCATGATTTTGTAGTTATAATCAACCTCTAAATGCCCATTCCCATAGATTTCAGTTTCAGTTCATTTCAGTTTATTTATTTAGCATAACAATCGAACGTGACAAAATGTATAATACAGTAATTATATAATAATAACATAATGAATCAATTGTACACGTTGTATAAATGAACTGGTGACGGATAAGATATGGCTAGGCCCAGTAATGGAACAACCCATAGGGCTTATGGTTATTGCTGGCCTGTTATTACATACAGTTCAAATATATTCAATATTACAAAACATGATTTCAAGTAAGGGTGATATATAGTTACATGGAAAATTACCTAAAAAAAGCAGAGACAAACAAACAAACAAACCATACTAAGCTAAACAAACACTTGACGGGAATTACGGGATACGGGTTTGGACAGCAGACTTTTCAACATTCTTGCTGAGGTATGTAATAATTTTCATAAAGGAGCGAGTTAGAAGGGGTAGAGGTGAAGAAAGGTAAGGAATAGAGATAGAAATGGGATGAAGAAAAGGTGAGGAGGGAAAATCACCTACAGCAGCCAGGCCCGTACGCAGGGGGTGTGCTGGGGTTTTTGGGGCGCACCCCACCCCCACATTCCACAAAAGGGGCAAAAAGTCCACTTTTTGCGAAAATGTTGATAAAGCCCAAAATTTAGAGAAATTTTTACAGAAAAAAAAAAAAAAAAAAAAAAAAAAACACAAAAGTCCACTTTTTTGGTGACAAAATGTTCAAAAGGTGCAAAAAGGCCCATTTAGGGGGTTAGGTCCACTTTTACCCAAAAAGTCCACTTCGAAAAATGGTCCACTTTTGTGTGTCACCTTAATGAATGTTCATGGAGGCACATCTTAGTCCAAGTTCTTGTGTGTTTCCCGTCCGCATTACTCGGTTAACCTTTTGTGTGGGCCGCCAGCTATAGCTGGCACCACTTAGCAATCCCGTTGTGCGCGTAAAATTTGGGGCATGTCATTGTTTGGATGTCCATGTTGTCAGTCTGCGTCCATTTTAATGTGGTTTTTTTGTTGGTAACTTAATTTTGCTCAGGGGGTAGTCTCTTCGGGCCTCATTGTCCCGTTTTCGACTGGCCTCTCCTTGTCACTGTCTTTATTTTGTAATTTTTGATATGTATGTGGATGTGTGTGTGTGTCAAAATTTTTAGTTTTTTTTAAATGTGACCTCAATTGAAAAGTTTTAACTTCAATTGGAACAAACTTATGTCATAGGTGCACATGGGAATCCCCGTCATATGTTGAGAGGTCAAAGGTCATGTTGAAAGGTCAAAGGTCATGTGAGGTGCAGTTGTAAAATGGGCTACAATGTAAATTTCATCTAAATTGAAAACTTGAAGTTCACTTGGAACCAAACTTTTGTCATAGGGTGCACCATGCGATCCCTCAATGTTTGATGTCTGAGATCAAAGGGTCACGTGCCAGGGTCCAAGGTCATGGGGCGGCCCAGCTTATATTCTTTGAATATAGCGAGCGGCGAAAGCCGAGAACGCGAAATTCTAGTTTTAAAATGCTCTGGAGGCTAACGCTATCCTCGATTTACTTTAAACTTGATAGATGATAGAGTGAGGGCCGCAATATTAAATGTGTAGCTTTGGCTGCAGATTTGCATATTCATGAATTTTTAAGTAGCTTATTTGCATATTTTTTCAGACATTTCGGTTAACCTTTTTTGAAATGCTCTGCTGGCTAACCGCTAATCCCGATTTACTTCACACTTGTAGGGTGATAAAGTGATGTGCCGCAATATTATGTGTAGCATGTTTGTGCTGCATTATTGCATATTCATGGAATATTAACTTAGCTTATTTTGGCCAGTCAAAATGAATAACGCTTTTCCCTGCAAGGCTTGTGTGCAAGTTATCTGGAAAAAAAAGTTTTTTTTCCGTAAGGCATATAATAATAATGTAACTTGATGGAAGGAAGCGGGTTAAAGATTCTCGACCTGATTTGATGTTTGAGCATATTTAGGGCGAATTACATATACAAATGAGCTAATTGATAAGCAAAAATCAGCATAATCGCTATATTTTGTGAAACGGTCACAATCGGATATCAAAATGCCTTCACCTGCAACGAAACCCCATTAATGGTGGTGCGCATCTTCTTTGCCCTTTGAAAGTTTCCTGATACCTGCGGCTTAGACCATGCAATAGGCTAATTAAATCTGTCATAATGTGCGTATCGCCTAAATGGTACATTGGATATCAAAAATTCCTTTCTACATGAAAAGACTATATACCATACATCTTGTGTGAATCAATGGAGGGGGAAGAGTGGGTGTTGGGGAGGGGCAGGTGGGGTGTCAGGGGCGAGTGGGGGTGTGTCAGGAGGGGGTGGGGTTGTCAGGAGGGGTCGTGGTGGTGTGCTTCTGGGTAGGGTCGGGAAGGGTGGCGTGCATCGCGAGGTCAGGGTAACCTCAATGTGACGCTTGTGTGACCCTTTGTGACCTCAGTGACCCATGTGACCTTGGTGAACCCCCATGTGACCTTTGTGACCCCATGTGACCTTGGGGTGTGGGGTGACCCTGGTGAACCCATGTGACCTTTGTTGACCCCCAATGTGACCCCATTGATCTCAGTTACACCACACCCCGTGTGAACCTCGTGCCGGCCATGTGCCTTTGGTGACCCGTTGGACCTTTTTGTGACCCATGTGACCTCGTTGACCTTGGTGACCCCATTTGACCCTTGTGATCCCTTGAAACCTTTGTGACCATGTCAGCTTGGTGCCTCATGTCCACCTTTGACCCAAACTGCGATGGCAGACGAAACTAACGTCCCCAACGGCCGTGATGCATTTTTCTACATTATTCGGTACCAACTTTTTAAAAATGCCTCTGCTGGCTAAACACTTGCCCGAATTTAATTAAAACATCTGGTCTTTTGCATAAACAACTGTTCTCCAGTGGCCTTTGTTCTCATTCTAACTCATTTGCCCACTTCATCAAAGCAATGATCGCACAACCATGAGGCGACACTTGTGTTTCGAGAACCGCCTGTTTGAAGTCCCTACCCCCCAAAATACTCCTGCGTCCTGCCCGGACAGGCAGCACCCAATGGGTATTTCACATTAAGCTTGTGGGCCCCTTTCAGTCTCACGGGGTGAAATAAAGTTGTTGTTGAGGAAAAAAAATTACATATTCTGAAACCGTGGTGTAATATGGCCATTAATCTAAACTACAGACCTGGCATCCATGTATTTAACCGCTTATGAAACTTTCATTGAATTCAGTGATACAATAGGATCTGGAGCGGACATTTTGTTTAACAATAAAACACATCAACTTCAATAGACCTGCACTGTTACACAATTTCTTTGTACAATAATATGCTTCTGTGTACTCATCAATGTCATTCTTCATTCATATTTTAACCATATATTAAATGCTGGATGGGGCTATTGGATATCTAAGATATGGAGAGGTAAAATTGATTCAGTAGCATCCAAAAGTCCAATTCTTCTTTTTACTGGACTTATAATTCAATAACATTGTTTTAATATAGCTTTATTGTTGTTTTGTTGTGTGTATGACTGTTGATGGTACTGGTAATTGGCAAGAAACCTTTACTGAGCTTTCCACAGGGCTGCATTCATTTGAAATTAATGGAAGGACAAATAGTTTTTAACAACAATCCTTCAATATAGACAACCAATACATAATAATAATTTTTATTTGAATTACTTGCAAAATACATAAACATAAAAATAAATATAGTACATTCAAAATTGACAATGCAAAAGCAGTATTCTTGATAAGAGAATGGGTTCAAAACCCGATTCACAAAAGTGCTCTCATATCCAAAGAGAAAAAAAAACAAATGTACATGCAACAAGAACAAGACAACGAATTGTTTTAGGAACCACAAGAATAGGCAAGGCAAATGTATACACATGAAAAAAGTTAATCACTGAGAAAACAACATTACCCTGTCTAATCAAAATGGTTTCCAAATGACAATGTTACAAAAAAAAAAAAAAAAAACGCCACATTTTTTAATCAACAGTCAGTTATCAACTTAAAAATTGTGTATTTAACAGCCTGCTTTAAGTTATAAAGAGATTGACAACACCAATCATATGGGATGTCATTCCAGAGACGTGTAATTGAAATAACATAGAATTACGAAAGAAGAAGTCCTCTTGCAGATTGGTGGCAAAAGCCTAGTATTCCTCAATTTGCTATGTGTAATCAAAAACCAAAAGAAGCAGGGGTCAAATTTTGTAAAATCTTAAAAACCCAGAACAAGCCTTTGAAATTTGACGCATCTTCAAGCTTGACTAGATTCAAATGCATTGAGCATTGATAATTTTCTGCCTACAGGTCGAATGTTAAGCAATGTTACATACAGAGTTAAATGGCATAGACTGGTAAAAAATTGACATTAGTGGCTCAGAGGTTCCAATTTTTATAAGGAAAACGAAACTGTATGACCTGAAATGCAAACAAAACACATGTTTGTGACCAGTCTTTCACTGAGCACTATACTATTGTTTGTTTACTATAAATTATTAGTAAAGACATTGTCTTAGTAATTCCAAAAACTATGTGAACTCCCAAGGAGTGACTCATTTACATGTTCTGGATAGGACATTTTTGTTTTACAATAAAATTTAATGTTGAAATGCAACTTATTTTGTGTGCAATCAATACATTTTACACTTGTCAGTCTTCTATTTGATTTTCAAATATAAAATTATCATAAATCAAGAAAAATATAATATTTTTAATTTTTTAATTTATGAGTTCCAGATAATCATGTAATAAATAAACAGGTCAGTTGAGGATTAAAAAACACAAATCTACATCCACTTGTGATTTTAGCCTCCTGTTTATTTAAAACTTAGAGTGAACTATTCTGACATATGTTCAGTATGAATTAGCTGCAATATGTTCAAAATCAATAATTAATTTTAACCTTTCAATGAACCCCAACTCAATGACACTTTAATGTTTAAAAATATGGCACTCCTCCCAACACAACAAAGCATACGGTTATGTGGTTTTACCCACCAGGGTAGTACATAAGTGTCATGGTCAGTTAATTTTGTCAATTTCACACAGTGACTACACGTATCACATCAACTTTTCATGTATATCAAAACATATGTAAGAGTATTGGAGCTGTTGAGGTCTTTTTTTCTCTAACTTATCCACCGGTTTTAACGAAAAACAATTCCAGAACAGATTTAGTAGAGATGAAAGATGTTTGATTATGGCTTGTAATATTCTATGCCCAGCTTCAGATCATAATTTCATACATAATTAATAACTTTTAGTTACTGTTTAAAATAAAAGTTCTATACATTGTTATAAAATAACACCTTGTTTGCTGGATAGGACTGCTATTTACAGCATTAGTGTGAGAGCTGACCATCTGTAATAACGTTGGTGGGTAAAATCATACTCTTCTGTATATTAAATTGAAGCATACCATTTTTCCCCATACATAATATGAATATCCATAAATATCAAAAAATCCTAAATACTTCAATAAATTGAAAAACTCATCTGTTCTGGAGAGGACCACTTTTAACGGAAAATGAAGACATCAGAATGGCAAAGCATAAAATATATCGAATGCACTATTTTATAATTTGTCAAATTCACCACTTATGACCATTCTTAAATTAAATACACTGTTTGAGTATTTTGTTCTGGGATATAACGTTTCATTTATTTCACTGCTGGGGACCGCAATGTTCTGGAGAGTAGCACCACTTTTTATTTAACGAAAAATACCCTTTTGCAGAATGCGTATATACTTCCTCCACATTTTTTAGTTCAAATTTTGTGTCAAATTAATTTATATTAAAAATGTTAATGGAATCCATATTCCGTTAAAAATGCACAAAACTTGTTCAAAATTAACCAAAACGATACTTGAAATGTTATTGAAAATGCAACTGTAACTTGGTCGTGATTGGGTCCCCATCACACAAACCACCAATCCAATGGATGTATGCTAATTTCTGAACAAAATATGGGGAAATCCATTTTACCACGTGTACACTTAATGTGCAATACCCATAATAAATTATGCTATGGGGATTATTATAGTCCCGCAGATAACTGCAAGACTTCCATATTGTAGCTGCTCTCATATTGAAAGGTATGTTTGCCTGCCTACATTCAAGGTCAAAGGTGTTCTAAATAGTAGGTATGTAGTTTCTTTTACTACTCTTAAAGACACTCCATATCAGTGATTCATCCGAAAGAGTAAATATTTGAAATTGCAGAAATAGCTTAAATGTGGCAGGATATGTCTGTAGAATTCCTCAAAGTTTACTTTTGTCCAACAGAAGAATTGACAGAAAGGAGAACACGCATGTTCAAAAATCTACGAATCTCCATTCGTTATGTGTTTGTAGTAATTGTCCGTAAGGAGAGTAATGATTATGACTAAATTATTAGATTAGAGTGGAAATTTTCGCGCTAACATTAAATTTCCGCCCCCTTCTTTTCCGCATTCTGAGCTAGCGCGAAATTAAAAACCCACCCGCGAAAATGTTTAGTTTGTGGTAAGGTCCTATGTAGGATCGCTGAAAAAGCGAATTTAAAAACAAGCAAAATTGTTTAAAAATCGCTGAACTAATGCGAAAATTCACACAAACTAAAAAAATTATCACTTTTACAGTATAACATATATACGCAAACCAGGAAACAAACAATCAAAGATAACCAAATTTTAAACAACGCCGAAATGTTTCAGGAGTTTTTTTTTTAAAGGTGCATTCTATTCCAGCCCCTTTGTTTTATTCATTGATGACTAGATCCCCTTGAAAAAGCTTATTCACCAATTTGAGTTGAATCCCGATCTTGCGGTTTTGTTTTATGTCATTGCCTTTTTTCCCACTGTCCCATAAGGCCACTGTTTTGTAATTTCTGCCGGTTACAGACTAAAATACAACATTGCAAGTTGTCTTTACAGATACGGCCAGTTTGCACGTAGAGTAGTGACACGTGGATTCTAAACTAACAGTTTCAGATGATATAAAAATCTCATCTCAACTGTTTGGGGGGGTAAGTCGGGGGGGAGACGAGGTGTTGGATCACGAAATGCCCCTTTAACTCAAAAACATATTTTTTAGAGTAAGTATGGAATACAATGACCCATTTGCTAATATTTATAAGATCAGTATTAAAATTTAAAGGTGTGTGTTCCGATCGTCTTTGGTTTTCCCCCTGATTTACCACCCCGCAGTAGTATCGATTTTGATAATCAGATGAAAGGCTGTACTTTTTCTTCTCATTGTCTGCCTGAAATTGAGCCCCCAAATCTCTTTCATTCCCATATAATAACAAAAAAACACCGTGTTAGTGGTTACCCATAATATTAGCACAGAATTGACTAGGGCTTTGCAACATACTTATTGCGTCTACCCATCAAACCCGCACTTGTTTCCCACGGTACCTGATGGAGTGTATGTGCAAGTGCCAGGGCTCCCATATCAAGTAGAGAACACAATACACATTAAATCGGAGCAAGCACCTTTAATAGCAAATTTATATTTCCCTCCATTTGCCATGGTAAGGCGGCCCTCTTGGAAATTGTTGATAATTAATTATAATCCTTTTCTAGAAACCATAGGACATAAATCATGAACCAACTCTGAATAATTTTTGGAAGTAAAGCTAAAATGCAATTACAAAGTAAAAAAAGGATGAGACTACCTGCAACACTTAATATCGACTATTTTTTATATCGATGAAATTTTTTGGGTGATTGGCGAGTTTAAAGTGGCCTTAAGTTAAGACACTGGTGGAGGTATCCCGCGCTAAATATTAACAGGAAGCTTGTTCCACCGCCTAGGACCAATTATGTTGAATGGTTCTGTCTCCAATCTAGCTTAGTACGAGTATAACAGCTGAGGAATAACAACCCGTGTAACATCAAAAAAACCTTACCTTCATCTTGAACCATCAGAATTACGCTCAGCCAACGCATTAAAATTTAACCATCGTAAGGTATGATGGAGCCGTCTGGAAAGAGCTTAACCAAAGAATGATTTTGTATCTGATACGTCCTATAGGCAACCAATGAAGAGTGAGCAAAAGCAGTCGCGGATCCATGGGGGTGCAGGGGTGCATCGCTCCCCCGATAATTCTGCATTTTGAGCTATTTTGGACCATTGAAGTACCTTTCAGCCCCCCGGTAATTTTGAAATTTTTCAAATCGCTGGATCCCGCCTTAAAAGGATGAACTCTATTCACAACTGCATGTGAACCACCAACGCGTCAGCTTAATTTTGGCATCGCTGGACGTTTTGAGATCTTTTTCATTGGTGCCCTATATAAGAGTTGGTGCATGTCAGAATTGTACAACATGGTTTTCCGAGCAATCTATAGTGCTAAACCACGTATTACAACCTTAAAATTACTAATGGTAATTTACACTCTTACAGATAGACCCAACTGGCATTCACAACACCATAACGTGAGAACAGGCAATTCCTCCAGCCCCCCTGCAGATGATGTGTTTTTTTTTTGGTGACCCTCGCCTAAGTATAACCTAAAACTGAGAAAAAGGGAGATCTGGTGGCACATCATTGTTGCTATCAATATTAAGTATAAAATCTGTAGGAAATATCAAAACAAAGGGTTGTCCCTTTGATACGTTATTTTGATCCGACAAACCAATTTTACCGTATTCTTATCAGGGAACACCTGACTGAAAAGTGCGGGTGGGGGGGGGGGGGGTAAGGACAAATGACACGTCATCGTCGTTAACAAAACACTATAATAATAGTAAAATGTGTCTTGAACAGTGCATTGACCAATAGTAATTCAGCTAAACACAACCCTTACAATAACAGTCACCAAATTTAAATATGACAAACAGAAACCTTTCTACATGATAAGCGGACCTTTGTCATTTTTTGGGGGTGCGTCGCACCCCCCGCACCCCCCTGTGGCTACGGGCCATGGTCAATGGTATCAAAGGCCGCACCCAAGTCGAGCATACAAGCCAAGACAACAGCCTATTAGCATCCAAGGCTGGAACGGATGTAATTTCTAACCAACCTTGGAGGGCTGTCTCGGTGGAAGGTATGCATATTGCAATGATCCCAAGTCTTATCGAGTATTACGTTATGTGATGCTGCCCTTCTCCATCAATTTGGCAAGAATTGATATTGTCAACCTGGCCTATAGCTCTTAAGTTACAATCATATCCAAAGAAACCTTATTAAGGGATAGTGATAATTTGCTCAAAGTGTTAGGACTATGCCTGTTCAAAAAAGACCACCGTGCCGTATGAAGGCATCAGCCTAAATAGTTTGTAACGGTGGGAAGCCAGCTCACTGTTGATCGTTTGGTGTTTGAGAAGTCTTTATCCACCGATGGACGAAAAGGTAGGGCCTCATTGAGAATGTGATCCGAAGTCTATGATGGAGAACCACATTGCCAGCCTGGTGGTGTCGCAGCGCCATCGGTAACATATTGCCTGTTGCAGCGACCGACTCCTGTGCGAATCCGTTTAAGGTGCCCATTCCTTCCAGGTGTTAAAGTGAGTTGGTCTGGTCTTGAAGTATCAGCCAGGCAGTATTCCATGTCTTTAGAGTTATTGGAGCCGGAGAGTTTGTTGTCCAGAGCTTTATTTACCAGTTTGTGCGTGTGGTGTGCTCTCCGAAGCCACTGCGGTGCAATGCTGGAGCACTGGTAGAAACTCAGATGAAGTGTGACGGAGGCAACCAGTAATGGCTCTCAAGTCCTCGTTGATACTGTGTCCAGCTTCTTTTGTGCGAGAACTGTTGCACATGCGGGCGCATATTCAGTAGCACTTTAGACCAGAACCAGGGCGTTGGTGCGTAGAGTTGTTGAGCTGGCACCCCATTAGGATCCAGCAAGTCGGCAACAGGAGGTTATATTCCTCGAATGATACCTTGGCGGCATACAGACTCGAGGTGCTGCCGCACCGATAAGTAAGCGGCCGGTCAGCTTCAACTCCCAGATATGTTGGTGTAGGATTGTAATGGCAGGGGTGCTCCATTGAGGTTGATTTGAATCTGGCAATCTGGCGATGACCCTCTTTGGGTTCTCTGGACAACAGAACCGTTGGCATAACACTGTCAAAGAACAACACCAGCTCGGCAGACAGATACTGTCTCTCGTCACCTTTCCTGTCAACACGCTGCTAACTCTCCAACTCCCCATTCAACATCTTTATAACAGCATGGAATACTGGCTATACTGTCTGGCTAGATACTATACTACTCTCCCAGAACCAACCAACTCACTATTCCTCTAAATGACATGGCTACCACACCACCTGTTAGCAATTCCCACGCAAGGATGGGGCACCTTAAACGGTCGCCCAAGAGTCGTTCGCTCACCGCATATGCACCGATGGGGCTGTAACCATCTCCAGCCTGTCATTCTTCCATCACGACTGTGGATAACATTCTAAATGAGTGCCCTACCTTTCGCCCACCGTGGACATAGACTTTTTCAACCCGCAACCAATCAACAGTGACTGGCTCTACGCCTACAAGATAATTTAGCTGCTTGCCTCATACACGAAGAAGAGAACCCTCTTTGTGTTGAGATGGAAGCCAGTAGCGGTGGTCTTGGCTTCACTCATCTTCATCCAAGTCTTGATTGAAGCATGTTGCAATTAGGGGGGCCACATCTGCAGTAAGTGTCTTTCTTTCTACTTCTGTTCCAGCTGCTGTGTCGAGTGGAGAAGGTCAGATCGTCGGCGTAACCATATTGTCTAGATGTTGTTTGAGGTAAATCACTGATGTACAAGTTGAACAACATGGATCCAGCCAGATCCTTGTGTACTCCGTTCCGCAGACGATGCAGACGACTACTCTGCCCATCACTGTCTTGAGAAATAAGCTGCAGTTCGCAAGCATGTTACATATGAAGTGTACAAGGTGACGAATTCTGGGATGGTCCTAAGAAGCTTGAGTGTCAAGGCCCCTGGTGCCACATGGTGTCTTATGCTGCAGTACGGTCCACCAAAATGATGCGCGTGCCTTAACGATGCTTTTCAAAGCTTTTCCTCAATAGAATTTTGAGTTTTACAATCTGTGGACAGTGCTCCGGCCCACGGCGAAATGCCTGCTTGTTCGTCAGGCAGATGGGGGTTCGACGACGGCCTCCAAGTTAATAGAGGTGTGAGGGATTTCACATGACAGGTGTCCCCAAAATGTGAAAAGTCTTATTTTTTCACTAAACATAAAGCATTCTATCAAACTATCATCGCCCATGTGAAAGGATTACGCGATATTTATTTCTTAATTGGTACAAAATTGTTTAAATATATAATGTAGGGGTAAGTCGGGTATGTGGTCGAACACCATTCGATTGAAAGCCAATAAGTCCATGGTAAAACCAGGTTTGGTAAAGATAACCATATCAATAAAAAGTGTAAGCAAAACCGCTATAATTAGACACTGTTTTTCCTAACTACACCTGTTAGAAAGAAGTTATGATCAAAACAAAAAAAATGGCGCTGGTTATTCGGATTACCCGACATCCTCAAACGGCTAATCCCGAACGTGGTTTTTCAATGTCAGAGCCCTTGTGGGACAAAATAGCCATTTTTGTTCTTTAGTAAACAAGCCGTGATAATAAGGTATAATGGAAAAGCTCGAGATAGTTTCAATATTGGTAGAGAAATGGACACACCTATATTGGTTGCCATGGAAACCGCGGGTCGTTCGGGATTACCGCAAAACCAGGTAAGTTTGTAATCTCATTATTTTTCATAAAACCTCGTCATAGACGTGCCCCCCATCTTGTACGTGTTTTTAATTGTACGGGACCCTAGTCCTATAAAATACTAAACCCTTTCTCTCTCTTCTGTAGATGTGATTGTTCATCCAGACATATGTTTCGATTACGATCGGGGCGTCCGTAGTACTATATCCTGTTTCTAAAATGAGAAAAAAAAGTAAGGCGCAGCGTTTAAAAGTCTCAAGCTGAATAATTCTATACCGAAAGGCATTGTGGGAAAATGATGCGGCCCGTAGCGATGCTTGTTTAACTTTTTCCGTGTTTTGCGAGCACCGAAGTACCGACAAAAACGTTCAATTTTCCTCGCTAAATTTTCTATAGGTTCCAGACCCGATTACGAGACATACCCAAACAAAACATATTAAACCGGACCCTCTGATGCAAAAAAAATCTCCATAGAACCCCTTCGTTTCCCGGAGATATTTTGAGATTTAGTTTCATTTGTCATGCATTTCGCTATGACGGACTGATAACGTTATCTCTCGCGCAGTACTAATTTAGATAAATTTCTTTCGAAGGTCGTCGAACACAGACTACACAACACTTTCCGGACCTCCGTAGTTTCATATTATTTTCACTAAAAAGTGTTTTTTTGGTAATTGTCTGCGAGAAAATGTGCGAGATTTCCATATTGACCAGTTACGTTTGAATTAAAGGGATTAGCAACAATATGGCAAGAGAAATACGAAAAAAATGTGTGAAATGCATTTTTAAACTTATAAATCATGGGATAAGTGTGTAAAATTCCCAATATAACGTGCTTTTATTAATAATATGTAAAAAACCCACAAATATTGAAAAAAATGAAGTATTTGAGGAAATTGTCATACTGTCTCCCGTTAATAGACATACAGTGACAGCGTCTCAAATCCGACACTAAATAGCTGTTTGCGGTTTACAACAGTACAGAATAACAAGATCAATATTATTGTGTTTGCGGTCAAACCGTACAGGTCATGGTGCACAAATCACGCTGAAAATCTGAATTTCACATGGAATGGCTTTGTTTTGATCATCAGGTCTGAATTTGGATATTGCACTTATAGAAAGTGCAAATCAGATAACAATTACTGCCTTGTCTTAATACACGGATTTCAAGCCACCACTTGCAGGTTATGTTCGCATCTGCATGTCATAAAAAAAATATAAAATGTGAATTTGATGATTTTTTTGATGTTTCGGATTAGCAAATCGCTGCTAATCCCTTTAATAGATCCAAAGGCAGCTATCCCATAGGGTGGTATACAACACAGGTCTCCTCTTCCTGTCGCAATATAGGCGAAATCGCTGCGTCGGGTTACCCCTCGTTTCGGATTACGCGACTCGCCCCTACTCTAGGAGTCAATACTCAAATGCAACTGTTCTATCTTGAAATTAAGGCCAAATCAAAATAGCGTTTAGTGGTGTTTCACTTTAGTATTTCTGTAGCCAAATCATATGAAACCCTCTTCATATGAAATAGTGGATGCCCCAAATCTCTCGTTGCCACCCTTTAAAGTCTGACTCAGAGATTTCCACATTTATTTTGTGTGTATAAATTAAAAATAAGTCAACTAAAGAAGATAGTGACCTAAATTCCATTCCAAAGTTGGAGAGAATTGGATTTTTCGTTTTCATGCAATAAACATTTATGTATAGTAAAATGTATAAATACGATTTTAACATTTAATTAAAAAAAAATTTCCGGATCCCGAATTTATAACAATGTTGTTATTTCATATGGACGGACTTCGATTGACTTTAGCTATTTCACACAGTGTAGTATATGGACAAGCCATTAAATGTATAAATGCAAATAAACAGATTTGTCTAAGGATTTTCTTTAAAAAGATGAGGGCCCTCATCTGAAATCTC
>JAMKCH010020371.1:0-21905 GCA_023653785.1 Ophioderma brevispina
CAAGAATTTGTGTGTTTCAAGTAGTCTCAGTCAGACTTTGTTTGGCTGGGTCCGTGGAAGGAGTTTGTTTTCAGTCTTGTCCTTACCAACAAGTAAACAAGTGTGTGTGTGTGTGTGAAGTGAGAGGAGAGAGACAGAGAGAGAGACAGAGAGGGACAGACGGACACACAGGACACAAAATTTTTGTAATAAAAAAAGTAAATGGTGCTCTATAATCGGAGTGTCATCTCTATGTCTTTGGCCATCTCTCTGGTCTTTGGTGAATCTCTTCTGTCTTGGTCTGCCATTCTCTGTCTTTGGTGCCATCTCTCTGTACTGTGTCCATCTCTCGGTCTTTGGTGCAATCTCTCTGTCTTTGGGTGTTTGGCAGACTCCATTATGTTGCCTGTGTGGGGGGTTCACCCACTTCTCTGGACAGGTCTGTTGTCCACCATTTTCAGAATATGCCGGTACCCATTTATACTCCTGGTTGGAGAGAGACCCATGAGGTAAAGTGCTTTACTCCAAATCACAACACATTGGTGACAGAAGGCCTGGAAACCATAAACCTTATGCTGATGAGGGACGCTGTTGATCCAACTGCACCACTTGTGGACCACTTCACACTACACACATTGTTTAGGTGACTAACAAGTGAAACTTCTATCCAATGGTTCAAATTTGACTACATTGGTGTGTACCAAAAGTTATACACTGTATTTACTGTGTGCATATGGAAAACTCATTTTTTTACCCATATGTACTCCACCGGGGGATCTTGCAAGTTTTAACTTGCCCAATATTTTTGTAACATAGTTGCAGAGTTAAACCCACTCGTTTCTGCACCAAAAAATAAATATTTTTGCAAATTAAATTTCCACAGATTACTGTTTTAACAGTGTAGGATCTCATTGTATTTGAACAGAATTCAACAAGATTTACGAGAGACTAGATATTCAAGACCGATACCCAGGGGAGAGTCTTTCTATCAGGACATGATGAAAGAAACAGGAAAGAACTGGAGGAAAAGGGGTAACAATCATCACAAATGATTTTGGTGTGTTTGTTTTAGTTTTTATGGTTGATTAAAGGTGTTGCCTGAGGCTGCTATCGCCAGAGGCAATTCAGGTTTCTGAGCCAAATGTTAACTCTATAACATGGTAACTGGGCTAGTATAGCCCAATTCGCTTCAGTGGTTTTCATTGTTTGCGCAGTGAAGCTGAACCATTGCTAAAAGCTAGGGAGAAGGCAATTCTGGCCGAACCTTACCTTAATGTCAGAACATAAGTCTCACATCTAGGGTATTTTCAATGAAAATGTAAACTGATGATTTACAGCTGGTCGCCCACAAAAGTGGTGTTTGTGAATGCCAATCTTTACCGCCTAAAACCTTGGGTGCGAGGCAAGGAAATGGCTAGCACAGGGCTAGGTAAGGTTAGGAAACATTGGAATTACTTAATGGAAAGATATAAAAATGATAATAACTTCCTTTGAAATTCACTTTGCTAACATGCAGCCAAAAAAAAATCCAGAAGGTAATAAATGGCTTGTTTGATTTGGGTAGTGGTGCTTCTGCTCCAACAAGGATCTGCGCCTCTCATTAGCCATATGTGAAAGACAGATTATTGCAGATATTGTGAGTAAATGTGGAAGTTGGGCGAATCCTAATTGCTTTAACAATAACTTTTATGTGAATAGCTAGTAAAAATTGTGCAAAATTCACAATATGAGGCACTTTAGATGTTTTTTGCAGGATATAAGTATTGAAATAATAGCACCTTTTACTATAAATTACAATTTTAGGCAATAAAGGAAACAAGAGACAGAATATTAAAATAAATTTAGAAACAGGGGGAAATTTGGTCTTTATATAACCCTAACAAGGCTCTAGACCTCAAAATACCACACAATGTAATACCGTGGTATATGATAGGTTTACAGAAACCTCCAATGATTTGGTGGTAGTTTTGGTATGTGATCTTATCATTGACATATAAAGTGTTGTACATTCACGTACATCCCCCACCCGACCGTGCCATGTAAGCACTATAACACAAGGTTCCCCTGGGCCGCAAAATTTCTCTGACAGCCCTGTAATTGTGGCCTATGGGCAGCTTGTGTTGTTTTAGTATGTGGTAATATTGTGGTATATGAGGAGTTACGCCAATTTGATATAGTTATGATTTATCTACTACTAAGCATATACCACCATATATGTACCACATCAAATTTTGTGGTAGATTGAGGTCTATTGGTCATGATGAACGTTTGTGGTATATTGTGATCTGTGGTCTGTCCTCACAATATACCAGCCTGCAGGTGTTGAGGGGTGATTATACAACATACAGTGTGGATTAGAAATGTCCTTCTTCCCCTTCGCCAACAGGCAAGAGGCTGATACTTGTCGCTGCAATTAAATGCCAAAATATTTAAAGGGGGATGGCCCCCGATTTAAGTTATAAATTTGTATCTTGAATAGAACGGCTTCATCCCAAAACCCTGTCTGTAAATTTTTTGCGCCGATATTCAACCCGTTTGAAGTGACGAGTTAACAAACATGATTTTGTAAATCCCCATAGAGTACCTGTAAAAATAATATTGCTCGACCCCCAAAATGGGGATAGTTCGCTCAAAAAAAATTCCAAACCAAAACTCCTTTAGCCCTAAGATTCACAGGGTAAATGAGAAAAAAAATTGAAGCTTTCTTTATGATACCAAAATTGGGACCACTTCCGGTAAAATCTGGGGGGTCATGGGGACGAGGCTATTAGCGATCGGGCCATGGTACCTTTACATAGTGATGCAATTTTGTAAGCTCTCTTATCAATTCTATCCAGGGGTGCTTGAATTAGATGAGGGTCGCATGATAATGTTTGTTCCCGACACTACTGTTCCCATGACGATCGTCAAGTCAGATGGCGGGTACACGTACGACCCTCAGACATGGCAGCCCCTACGAAAGAGGGTACAAGATGAGAAAGCAGGACTTGGATACCTTTATGTAGTGGACTCGTGGTCAGGTCTAAGGGATATTTTTGTGCTTTATAGGAGGGTGTATTTCCAAAATGGGAGGGGTAATGGTGTGTGGTGCCGCTCTATACAATAAAGACTTATAGAAAGGAAGTGCTAGATACTGTATGTGGTAAATTCAGGCAGTAAGGCATGTTATGTACACAACCAGCTTCGTCATGCGAGTACTGTGACGATAGTCCTTCCCCCCCCCCCCCCCAGTAGCCACATAGTACCTCCAAGGCCCCTTAGGTACCACATTGCCAGTCAACAAAAGGGGGGTATTACAATCCCTTGGTTTCACAGCAGTACATTTAACCACTAGTCACCCCATGCGGGAGATTACTTGCCTGGGTAATGCATGCAAATGTTTTTTTTTGTTTTTTGTGAGCTTTTTAACATTTGGTCAACTGTGTTATATATTTTTACACCAAATTCATAGGAAGGGGTGTTTGGTGGATCTGAAACATCAAATAAGATGCTACTAGACTTGAAAAGGATCCGAAGGGTAATCAACAAGGAATGTTTGGTGCCCTTATTGGGTCAAAATGTTGTCTTAATAGGCAGCGGTGGGTAGTACCTGCGAAGTACTCCCACATGGCACATGTCAGTCACCGAGCAGTAGGGCTGGTATCTGCAAAGATGTTGTTGACAAGGTTGGTGACATTGCACTTTTCTCTGGAATGGGGACAACCATGGAAATTTGTTGACACAATATTCATGAGGAGCCTTATCACGTTTGTAGCAGCCTATTCCAGTAATCAAATAATTGTAATTCCAACTGCCTATTGACTTTATGGCAGCTCAGAATTTAAACCATATTTTTCATCCTGATACTCTGTTTGAATAAGGAATTGTAACAAATCTGTGAAAGTAGTTTTGGTGTACATATTGTCATTAATAAATAGCCCAATGACCTCCAGAATTTGGTCGCCCTTTTGATAGAAATACGGTTCAACCAACCTCCCAAAGGGCGCAATTATGCACTCTATGTATCTAATCATTATCGGATCCAATGCAAAACCAACTGCACTAGCTAACAGGGTGTGAGATCTGTATTGTATTTTTCCTTTTAATTTTCCTTTTTTCCTCGCCCTTCGATATTAGTAAAAATTTACTTTAAATTATTGTAGGCGGACGAATGCATCAATTTGTGGCCCCCACAACACATGTGTTGTGTGGACTTGGGCGGGTGGGCAGATGGGCCAAAACTAAACCAATTATACTCAATTGAACATTTCTAATGGGGCATGGTGATATGAGGTCAATTGCTGTAGGCACTGTTTGGATGGGTATGAATATTAATGAGAGCTCATTTGCATATTTTGAGAAACTCATTAATCCACACTAATACAGACTACACCGATTAGTCAATGACTTCTTAATGTGTACGGTGATAGAATGACAAGGGTCAAAATGCTGTATACTGTACTTAAACCTATTTTGAATAGAGAAATAAACAAGAAAAGACTCAATGTAAATCTTGAATTTTATTGGCATAATTATCTTGGTAGCGCATAACCAATGTTAACCATCTTGGTAGTGGCCAGAATACTTTTGATGGTCTTTCAATAATAAAAGTTCAAATTTGAGTAATAAATCAGAAAAGTGCTTGACTGAGCCAACCGAGGTGGGCGTTAATTTGGATGCACCTAATCTCCATTTTTTAGATCATAATTCGGCGAGCTACACTGATTTCAGGTAATTTACTGTAGCTGTGCTCGTCCTTTACCTCTTGAGCATTATTTATGGTTATTTCTTGTTTCCTTACGAGCACTAGATTATTCGCAACCTCTGCTACGAGCTGTACATATGACGGCATTCACAAAATGAATGGAGACTAGAGTGGGTGGATTTTTGTTTGGTTGTCATTGTCTTTAAAACCAAATATGTTCTTTGATATAAAAAATGTAGACCTTTATTTAGGTATGCTTGTTAAAATACAGAGACTGCTGCACAAAAAGAATTGACTGGCCAGCATCACCTTCCTGTCAAGACATTATTTGGATTTATCCGCCTTAATTTGATCAGATGAAAGGAATGGGAACTACATATAATTTGCTCATAATGGTTACTTGCAATGCATAAAATTTGGATAGTGTAATTAAATTACAAAAATCTACAATTTTAATTTAGAATTGAGAATCAATTCTGAATCAAACGGTTCAAGTTCAATTAAATGTGGCATTCTCATCACGTCGACGCTTCGCTCTCATATTTTCAACATAACTGTACTTTGTTCGAGCACAACAGTTTGACTTCTATATGGAATGACAGTTTAATTCTTAATACTCACTCACTAAAAAATTAAAACAAAAATGTTATAAAATTTAGTATTTGGAAAGCCAAAATTTCGTTAATCATTTACTGTAACTGGTTCGAGCACAATTCTTTTCTAATGATCGCTTCGAGCAATATAAACACAAACTTCTCAAAATCTCTGAAATCTCTAATACTCGAAAGGCTTCCAAAAGTTCATATTAAAAAGAGACTAAATGTGCTTGCTTAATAAGAACATTTTATATAAGAGGAATGGGATTCTGGAACATTTAAAAATTTGTTGTTTTCTTATTTTTAAGTTATTAACATAGATTTTCATCACCTACACACTCTGACCGATAACTTGGTTTTGATGAAATTCACACGTTACTGCTTCGCAATTTGCACTCATTTATGAGCTAAATTAAATTAAACCAACTCGCATCTTCTTCATTAGCCATTTATTACAAAATAAACCATTATTTGAAATACACATCTCGGTAAATATTTGTTGGATTATAAACCTCAACTGGAGCGTTCTTGTTTACTTGTATAATTTACTGAGATTTTCGAGCACAAATAATGGTGAGCAATTTAATGATATTTATATAAGAAATTTGGTCCGTAATTTTATCAATGATCGTAATCTAGGTTTTATTTACGTAAAAGGAAGCCTTTAGCAGACAGCCTAAGGATTTGACTCCTCACTTTTGGCCTGGCGATTGGTAGCAGACAAAGCCGGCTACTGGTGCGGCCTAGGCGGTGCTCCCCGGCAATTCCCCGGGAGATCAATGCTAACCTCCGCGGTAATACCCGGGCAATCCAAGCCCACCAGACCACTCTCTAAAGGAAGGGGAGAGGGTGGTCAGAAAAAAACCTTCCCGTACCTTTCGTAGTCTGTAGAAGAAATCACCACATTTAAGTCCCGTATGTTATGTGTTTTCTTTTTTTTTCGAACAAGTGTGCTTGAACGAATGCTTGAACGCCGATTGGTCGGTGATCGCGTTACAGAACAATTTGTTCCTAGATATGTTAAACAGAATCGTTACTTTATGAAAACCTTAAAATTGAATTGGAGAAAATATAATCCCATAAAATGGCGAAATGTTTAAATATTGGAAACTTAATATTATTAAATCGGAAAGTTGGCCACTTTCTGTAAACATTGTATTTGGGTCTAAAATTCTAAAAATAAGCAAAGTGTGACATGGCTTGAGAATTTTCTCTAATCTTTTACGTTGTAACTTGGCCATGTGGGCAAAGGACGACCGTCGAGACATGGAGTTTTTTGCAGTTATATTTTCGTGTAAATAATAAGATATATCAAAATGGAATTGGCGACCTATACGTGGTATATCCGCACATTGGGTCGAAGAAGAATTACTTGTGACATAAAAAAAGTAGCGGTTTTATCGCCGATTTTGTGTACGAAATTTTCCAAGATGGCTGCCAATGTCAGGTGGGGGGTGGCCGTCGTATCGCCAAAATACGGATTTTACAGGTAATAATTATGCACTAATGACGGTCCTAAGGCCTAGTCTTTATACAACTAACGTTTTTAAGTGATGTTTGGGGGTGTAAGGGTACAATATAATGATTTGAAGAGATATTTGGGAGGTTCAACAATATATTTGAGTTGGGGCTGAATTGTAGGCTAGCCTAAGGGTTTACAATGTTACATGGTTACATTCTAATGATACATTTATTGTTTGAGCCAATGTCAGCTTTCGTTCCACTATTCCCTCCCTCTGAAAAATTCCCTAAATTTGGTATCGAATTCTGTTAGCCTACCCCCTCCCACAGGCAGCCGACAGTTTTTCAGGCGAAGTTCTCCATGGGCCCACATACTCACCACTGTGACTCATAAGCACACACAAATGGCAAACGGACTGAACGTATATATAATCAAAATAACTCAAAATTATTTTCAATAAATATGGCTTTTGCCGAATCTATAATATACAAAATATATCAATAATGACAATTGTCACAAATCATCGGTCAGTTGTGGAGAGCTGTTCATGCAGAACTCTGTTTCAACCAAGCATTTTGGGTATAAAAAAAATAGAGTAACCACTAGCCGATCCTTCAGATAAATTTCAATATCTTATATAAAATCTGAAATATCAGTGTCCAAGATGCTGGAGTGAATATAAAATCAGTATGCTAAGCACTGGCATGACATAAATAACCAGTTCAAATCAAGTCCAATGCTCTTTTTGCATCCACTTTCACTTTTGTCAGTAACCATAGACTAAAGGTAAAACTAACTTCAAGTTTTACAAGGCAACTTGGAGAGAATACAAAATTTTGGGTCTTCTCAATGACCATAACTACTTATAAAACAATATAAATTACTTGGCAACTTTAATCAGCACATATTTACAAAATTTGGAATCAATCTCACCTAACATGCGACTCGATTTTGTTTACTTCTAGAACTTGACCCGAAATGATAATGGCCCGTAATCAGATAGGTACAGAGGTCAAAGGTGGTCGTCTTGGACGGCAGCGCAAATTAGCAAAATTTCAATAAGTTGAGGGATCGACTAGGGTTTTTTCATAAAATTTACATAAAAAATTGTCCTATTTACCTTCCAACAAAATATAAAAACAAACATGAGTGATGTGGTTAAACATTACTCATGGCGACATATGGGCAATCTCAGGGGCCATTTGAATGATTTGAAGAAGTTATAAAAATTTATATTACCTAAAACAAAAACACCAACTTGACACCCACGTGGGAGCGTAGGTGTGGGAAATGCCAGCTGATTCGTTGTTTTGAAGGAATCAGTCAGGCGCAACATGTACAACTTGAAGCAAAACTTTATAAAACTTTTAGCTTGAAATGGAATGGAAATTTCACCACGCTCACGGATTTATAAAAGGATTTACCTATGAATTTGGATCCATGGGGAGTTCTGGAATGTACAGGTAAGTTAATTCAGTAAATTGTAGACAATAGATACTAGAAATTTGGTACAAAAATTGATGGAAGGCAGGCCAAAACTAAACTGTTTACAAAACTGCTAATGCCATGACTGTGTCTAGCCTGAGTTGAAATGTTTACTCATGTACAAAAAAAAATGTTTTTGGCTGTCAACCCCCCCCCAATGCACAATATATAAATTTTATCAATATGTCAAGTAAGTGTGATGATGGTGATTTAGGCCTAAGGGTTATGTTAAATAATCTGGCTGGAAGGCAAATGGACTATATCAAATTACACAATATATAAAATCATGGGCTGGAAGATGATGATGATGAGCTGGAAGCTGCAGCCTGGAATGCCCTGCCTAGGTATTGCAGTTCACATCCTTCCTGTGTTAGTCCTGCCTCTTCAAGTATGAGTCGGGGTCCTGAGTCAGATGATGGGAAGGTGAGTCTTAGGTGAATGGAGGTTGAACTTGATTTCCTGGGGCGACTGGGCGTTGTTATTAGGGGTGTTGATCCGGAATCCAAGGTCTGTACGGAGGGGAGTCTATTGTAGATAGGGATTGTCTCTGAAGAATGCGACGTCTAGGGATCTTCTGGGGTCTGGGGGTGGTGAACAGGTCCTGGTGGGCGGTCACTTCTTGCATGTTGTGAGGGGGGTTTCTTGCTCACTCTGCTGGTTGGGTCAGGGGCCATCATTGGGACTATAGCTTAGTTTGGGGCATCTTGGTCGTTGACGTTGATCTTGGTGCGGCAGAAATGGTACTGGTTGAAGGGGTGGAAGGGTTGTCAAACTCCGGTGGTGTTGTAGCGGTCCGGATTTGGGCTGCTGTAATTAGCCGGTGTCTCATTCCCGTCTGGTGTGTAACATGATCATGTGGGCCTTAACCCCTCCTTATGTCGGCGTAGATTGGAAGTTGGAAATGCACACGAATGCAGTGACCTCTGTGGTACATTGGTGGGGTCATTGATAGGTGGTTACGGGTGTCTCTTTCTGCAAATGTGCTGCCCACCAGATGTTTCTTCATCTTCCACCTTTTGCGTTAACCGTCACGGAGTGCTCTCACAGAAGGGGCAATTAGTACCATGGTTCTGAAAAAGTCAAGGCGTTTAAAATCCTATTACCTCTCAGTCTTATCTAACCTTATGATCCATCTTATTAAATAACAGTTTTGGGCCTCTGAAAAACAATCGTCAGGTGTGTAAAATTGTGCTAGAACAAATCATTGGGGGGGTGTGCACTTGGCAAAAGATTTTTATCAATTTTACATTTCCTGCGCCATAAGATAGCATTTCCCTCATTGAAGTATACTGCCAAGATAACCTGGCAATTTTCCTACAAAATAGACCACCTAGATATTCCTATACTCCTTCCACCAAGTCCTTATGTAAGAGGCGATCTGAACGTCGATCGTCCGCCCTGCTCTCCCAGACCTAGTGGAGGTGCCAAGCCATCAACTGGGTGGCCTTGGTTTTCTGCACACAAATTTCTACAATTTTGTGTTGCCCAAATATTATTTACATATTACATATGATAATTACACAATTTCTCTATAACCTGCAGTGTTTTTTTCAAAGGCCAATTAATCTTTTACTTTTCTTGGGACTTAAATACAATTCCGTACCACTGATGTTTTCTACTAGGTCCGTCCTGCTCTTGTCTATAATGGTCTTTCGTTTGGTCATTTTCAGTTTTCATCTTGTCTTTAGTTCACTTGAACTTTCATTTTCACATCCTCTTGTAGTGGGGTTTTAGTTTGTCTGTGTGCACTACCAGCATTTTGCTTTAGGGTCATTGCACTTCTGAATTCTGAGATTATGTCTGAACAATGCGTTCTATCACTTTATGGCCCTTGCCCTTTGTGCTCAATTTATGGCAACAGACCATGCTTCGTGCATCACAGTAATACCACACCAATCGCCTGCTTTGAATTGTGGTTCGGAGGTTTGTCTTGAGATCATCCTGCTTCTTTTGTCTTTCGCTGCTTATTCGAAGCTTTTCTCGATCAAATTCATGAATTTGTTCTATAGTGGATTACCATATCTGTGACATACTCTGTCCTAGTTTCATATCTAGCTTTAGGGGCTGGACCATAGGTTATGTCTACAGGAAGTCTTGTTTCTTCCTAACATCATTTCACAAGGGGCTAGCCTGTACTTTCGTGCTCGGAGGAACGGTAGGCCATTAGTACATAATGCAGATGGAAATCCCAATCTTTTTGGTCATAACTGTGTAAATTGCGTAACATGGATTCCAAGGTTCGGTTTCCACTTCGATCATTCCATCCGATCTTGGAGAATAGGACTTGTCCTTGTCTTGTGGAATTTCAAGCAATTTGCATACTTCTTGGAATAAATGGCTTTCAAAATTTCGCCCTTGATCTGAGTGAAGTTCTCGAGGTATTTTCCAAAAATACAACAACATTTCTATCAATGCATAGGCTACAGTTTCTGCTTCTTTAGTTAGGGGATTGTAGTTACCCCTAGTAAAATAACTCCTACACAGAGTACATCTTCTGTTGCCTTTACTACTCTCTGGAGTGACCTAAAATATCTAGTGCCATTCTCTCTAGTGGGGCATCCACAGTATACAGCTTCATAGGGCTTTGTTTACGTTTCTTATTGGGGTTTTCTTTTGACATTCACACATTTCCCTACACCATTCCCTAATAACTTCTGTCATCCCACCCATATAGCGTTCCCGAACACGCGGCAATGTAAGACGGATACCCAAATGAGCTCCTGTCCTTGCAGCGTTGCAGTAGGCACAAGGCGCCTTTGCGCATACTTTGTGCAACACTATTATAATCTTTGGTAGCTACCAAAACGTCTGCACGCATTCAAGTGCATGTTCACCCCATGGATAACCCGTTTCCTGAACGTCTAGGCTCCCGGAGCCGCACGTTGTTTATCACAAGTATTTCTTCTTTCAGAAATACTATCTGCTGAACCCAGTTCTCGGCTAAACCCAGTTTAGCCAATCAGGGACTACCCGGTAGTCCTCTGTAATCTCTTCCTGTCATGTCTATTTTTGTGATAACTTTGTCTACATCAACACCCCTCTTCTAACTTCCAATTGTCCACATACCCAAATATGTCTTAAACTTTGTACTCTCTGGTGACAATTTCTTGCCATGTAGGCTTCTCGCTTCTACTTTCTTTGAGTTTCAATATTATTACAATAAAATACAGGGTCCATCTAACTGGGATTTCTGATTTAGCCATCGCTCATGCTTTCTGCCCAGTTTGCATTCCTTGCCTACCTACATTTACGTTTTTCCTGAGTATTTTGCTTGTTTTAGTTTTAGTATGGACATTCATGGTCAGGCACAATCATGTTCAGGCAAGTCATGGTCAGTTTTTTATTTTCTGTTGTCTAGTAGAATACATTGATGGTTTTTTTTCATCTTCATTTTCTTTCAATTTTCATACATTGACACATGTCTTGACCCTCACAAGGACGTCTGATGCGCATCCGCATTGCCGTGACCAACGTCCACCCTGTCTCAGCCCTGTTTTAAGTCCTATTATCTCTCCTCGAGCGACTGCCTTCTTGGTGGGTTTGAATTTCATAAGCCATTTTAGCGCTCCATGGTCTGTTCTTACTAGAACTTACTGCCAAGAAGGTAGTGATTGAAATGCTTTACAGATCTACTATTGCTAAGAGTTCCTTTCTAGTTTACAATTGTTTCTTCGGCCTTGTTTAATGTTCTACTGTAAATATTCAATACACGTTCATGGCCCTTTTGACTGAGTTAGTACTCCACCTATTCCATTTTTTACTGGCATCAGTATCAAGTAATGTACTTGTCAGAGACTGAGGATAGCTAAAATAGGCGCCTATTAGAGCCTTTCAGCTTTTGAAAGGCATTTTCAGCTTCTGAATCCCAACAAGATACTCTATTTTGCTCGGTTGAGCTTATGCACGGGTTTTGCAATTGTACCAAAGGATTTGATGTATCTACCTGATAAGCTACATCGCCCCTAGAATGATCCGCACTTCGGTTGCTTTTTAGGGGTCGGCCAGTTCTATATCAGCACTTATTTGCAGGGTCGATAGATCCCACCTTCTTCTGATACTATGTGACCGAATAGGACACGCTTTTCTGAAAGAGGTTGCATTTCTTGGTTCAGTTTTGATGCCTGCAGAAGCCAGTCTGTTAAACACTCTATCTAGCCTAGTTAGTGCTTGCTCAAAATCTACAGAATATACAATAACATCATCGAGGTACACTAGACAAGTCTCTCATTGCAATCCTTTCAAGACTTGTTCCATGAGACGTTCGAAAGTTGCAGGAGCAGGAGTTAAGCCGAATGGCATAACTTTGAATTGGAAATGTCTAAAATTTGAGGAAAAACTAGTTTTCTCTCTAGCAGAGGGGTCTAATTCGACTTGCCAGTACCCACTCTGCAAATCTAGGGTTGAGAACCATTTCGCTCCGCTCAGACTGTCTAGAGTTTCGCTAATTTTTGGCAGAGGATATGAGTCTTTATGTGTGACGGCATTAAGTCCTCAAAAATCTATGTACCAGCGCCAATTCCCATCTTTCTTGCGTACAAGAACTATCGGTGCTCGCCAGGGACTATTACTTGGTTCTATTACTTCTCGTCTAAGCATGTCTTCTATTTGTTCCTTTTCTTCTTGCCTTTGGTGAATGGGCAGCCTCCTTGTGGGCATTTTAACTGGAGCTGCATCACCAGTGTCAATTTGGTGCTTTACTAGACTAGTACGACCCATATCGTCTTTACTTTTGGCAAACAGATTAGAGTGGTTCAACAATAGCTTGCAGTTTTACTTTTTCATGCTCGTTCAGTGCCTCTACTGACCTATCAAACAAATCTTGCAAGTGCTCAGGTAATTGGGTTCACTACTGTATTGTCTAAGTTTGGTGATTCAGGGTTTGTAGTCTGGTTTTTGTCAAGGTTTATTGTGATTTTCATCGTTGGTGATGGCAAAATTCATTATTGACTCAACTGTAGCTCTAATTCATGCTTTGTGTAATCTGTTGTGGTTCGCTATGCGGATTGAGCACTTTACCACAATATTTTCATCGTGCATGTCTACTATGTTTTGCATGACCGTTTCATGCTTTTCCTCAATTCATTAAGTTGACTTAGTATTCCTATCATTTTTCCGCTAGGTTTGGGTTTTTGAACCAATTGAGCAGGAATTATGTCACTTTCACTGCCGGACCATCATTGTTCGACTTATGGCAACCGGTAAATTGGCTGTGTGTTTCGTCACTTATGGTGAATCTGGTAATTCTTGCATGAGTTAAGGCACCTCTTTTGCAGTCTAATTATAGCATACATTCTGCTCAGAAAGCAAATCATAGTATTCCAGGAGAACTAAGATCAGTACCCATATTCTTGTGTAAAGTATTCCACAGATTTGTAAATGATTTGCCTTTTCCCTTACAATAATCGGGCTACTACTAGCTGAAACCTTTTTAATCTATTTTCTCAAGTCTGGGGTCTTTGTCTTTGTAATATTGTCATAGATTTACAAAATTGATGATGGGATACATTTGCTCCGTATCAACGAGGAAAATTCGAGCTTCAACATTTTCTATTGTCCTTTTAGATACGTCCATCTTGTTTTGTCAATATTGTCTATGTGTTCTATGTATATCTCTCATTTGGGCTTTTGGTTTTGGCGTTTTTACCGAACTTTGCCCGCAAAGTCCGGTTGGACCTCGTTTCCCGAGTTGTGGTTCTTGTGCATTTTGACGTTGAGGTGGTTAGTGTGGCGCACCATTACGTGAGAGGGCCCGAGGACAATTGCGAGCATAGTGACCCATTTGTCCACACTTGATAGCAAGTGATATGACTTTATCTTTGTTTCTGCCATGGTTACAGCTCTCGGTGTACCAGGTTTCTCTGAAAAAATGGTCTTGGGATGGCGGATGGCGACAAGCTCTATCATGTTGCACATCTTTGTTCTTAGCAAGTATGCAAGAAGCACTTTCAATCCGCCCATCCGATCAGTGCTTTGCTCACTCTCGAATGGGTCATTCAAAACCTTTGTCATCATGGGTTCTTGGGCTCCCACACTAACCTCCCCACAGTCGTTATTATAAATCCCTACTCTATGCTTTTCAGCATCACAAAAATGCTTCCAATTGGACAGCAGTTCTAACTGCCTCAATCGAGAGTACTGACTTACTCTTGTAATGTGCATCATCCTAAGATATGGGTCAGGTTATTGCGATAAAGTGCTTTTTGGCCAAATCTTCTTGAACGGTACGTGGAGCTGCTGGGTATGGACAGTTTTACGAGTCGTATAAATTCGTGCGCAAAGGAAGGGCAGTGACTCGTCTGGCTTCTTTACTCGACTATCCAACAAAGCCATAAAAACATTTGCCTTTGGGTCCTCGTTCCAATCTTCGGGCTCAATTGGGCAATCATGGACTTGTAACTTTTACGATCATCTTTGTCCAGATTCCTAACACGCTACGACAACACCTCTAAGACTTGTACCCAGCCATCTTGCCATATCTCCTGGTCCCATTCATTGGCTTCGGCCTCGAGCTCAAATTGAATCAAAAATATGTCCACGAGGAATTTCCGTCATACACAGGTACTTTCATCTTGGGTGTATATGATCCAGTTTTGCACCTTGTTTATGGATCTGGCAAATGGTTGTGGAGATGGGGTTCGCATTCACATTGTCATGCAATCGCCCATCCCTAGACAACAGTATTGTTGCTGAGCCAATCGCTGCCCTGTCACCTTGGCCCATGGCACTACCCATATCTCTTGAATTTCGTTTCCATAAACTTTTCGGCGCGTTCCTCAAATGATCCTCACATGAGTGCGAACTGGCCAATTCGTGCTCGGCTGAAAGCCTGCAAAATTTTCAATCTTCGTCATCGTTATTGTCATCAGACAGAGCGTGGTCAAGGTCAATCAAGCTATTTTCCCTATCAGGTACCCCTGCAGCTACCCCCGTAGCTACATGAACAACTGGCTCACTAGGAGTCTCAACCTTAGGTCTAACTACAAGTCTGGTCTTTGCTCTTTTATACTTAATATCCTTTTCAGGAGCCAAAAGTATCGTATCCTCAGCCATCGATACGCCCGAAGCAGTATCTTCTAGCGGAAAGGACAGGAGTGGCCGTTCGGGAGTTGTCAACCAAATCGGAAAGAGTTCCCATTTCTCTTTCTCATATCTTTCTCATATGCTTCTAAGTACTTGGGGGGCAATTTTCCTAGAGAAAATTATCTATCATCCAACCGCTGCCAACCCACTGTAACCCTAAAACCTATTTGCATAGGAGACAGAAACAAGAAAAGACTCAATGTTAAATCTATTCTCTTGGAATTATTGGCATAATTACTTGGTAGCTGCAGATCCATGTAAATCTTGGAGTGGCCAGAACTACATTTCGATGGTCTCAAATAATAAGTTCAAGAATTTGGATAATAAAGCAGAAATTGCTTGACTGAGCCAAACCGAAGGTGGGCGTTAATTTGGATGCACCTATCCTCCATTTTTTAGAGTCATAATTCGGCGAGCTACACTGATTGCAGGTAATTACTGTGCTGCGGCTTTCGTCCTTACCTCTGAGCATTATTTTGGTTATTTCTGTTTCGTACCGACATAGATTATCGCAACCTCTGACTACGAGCTGTACATATTGACCATTCACACAAATGAATTGAGACGAATTGGATTTTTTGTTTTGTTGTCATGGTTAAAACAATATATGTTCTTTTGATATAAACAATGTAGACCTTTATTTAGTATGCCTGTTAAATACAGAGACTGGCTGGCCCCAAAAAAAAACGATTGACTGCCACGCATCACCCCGTCAAGCATTCAATTTGGTTTATCCGCTTAAAAATTTGATCAGATAAAGGAAGGGAACTACAATAAGTTGCTCATATAACTGGGTACTTGGAAGCATAAAATTGGGATAATTTATTAAAAGTACAAAAATCTCAAATATTTATTTAAGAATGGAACAATTCTGATCAAAAAACTGTTCAATATTAAATTTGGCATTCTCAAGCGACGCTTCGATCTCAATATTTCACATAACTGTACTTTTGTTCAGCCACATTATGACTCTATGGGAATGAAAGTTTAATTCTTAATACCTCACTCGGGCGCGCGCGCAATGAACAGTTTCTAAATTTAGTATTTGGAAAGCCCAAATTTCGTTATCATTTACTGTCACTGTTCGCGCACAATTCTTTTCTAATTGAGAAATCGATTCGAGCAATATAAACTACAAAACGTCCTCAAAATCGTCTGAAATCTGCTATACTCGAAAGGCTTCAAAGTTCATATATAAAAATCGACTAATTTTGATGCTAAATGTGCTTGCTTTTTATAAGAACATTTTATATAAGAGGAAATGGTATTCTGGGCACCTTTAATTTGTTGTTTCGTCCTTATTTTAAGTTATTAACATAGATTTTCATCCACCTACACAACTCGACCGGATAACGTGGGTTTTGAATCAAACTTTTCCTGCTTCGCAATTTGCACCAGTTATGAGCGAAAAATTAAAAGTTAACCGCTCGTCTTCAGAGGCTCAATTTTATTACAAAAATAAACCCTTATTTGAACTAACACATCTCGGTAAATATTTGTTGGATTATAAAACCCAACTGGAGCGCTTGTCTACTTGTAGAATTTACTGAGATTTGTCAAGCACACAAATAATGGGGTGGGGGAAGACAAATTTAATGATATTTATATAATACAATTTGGTCAGAATTTATCAATGATCGTAAATCTTAGGTTTTATTTAAGTAAAAGGAACCTTTATCATACTCAGCCATAAGAGTTGATCTCACTTTTGGCCTGGCGAGTGGTAGCAGACGACATCTGCTACCTGGTGGGCCTAGGCGGTGCTACCCCGGCACTTCCCCCGAGATCCAATGCTACCCTCCGCGGTAATACCGTGCAACCCATCCCACCAAACCACTCTCTAAAGGAAGGGGAGAGGGTGGTCCAACCCTTCCCCGTACTTTCGTATCTGTAGAAGAATAACCACTTTTAAAGTACCCGGTATGTTATTGTTTTCTTGTTTTTCTTCTCGAACAAGTGATGCGTGAACGAATGCTTGAAACGCCGATTGGTCGGTGATCGCGTGACAGAACCATTGTTCCTAGATTTAAACGAATCGTTACTTTTAATGCAAACCCTTAAAAATTGAATGAGAAAATATAATCCCATAAAATGGCGAAATGTTTACAATATTGGAAAATAACAATATCTAATTACATTCGGAAGTCGCCACTTTCTGTAACATTTGTATTGGTTCTAAAATCTAACAAGAAGCAAAGTGTGACATTGCTTGAGAATTCTCTTATCTTTTACGTTTATCCACATTGGCCATTTGGGCAAAGACGAACGAGCGAGACATGGAGTTTTGCTTTTATATTTCGTAATAATAAGATATATCAAAAATGGAATGCGACCTAATACAGTGGATTATCCAGCACATTTGGGGCCGAAAATGAATGTGTGACATGACACGTTAGCGGTTTTATCGCCGATTTTGTGTACGAATTTTCCAAGAATGTGCTGCCATGTCCAGGCCGTCGTATCGCCAAAAACGGCTTTTACAGGTATATTATGCACTGACTGGACGGTCCTAAATGCCTAAGTCTTATACAATACTACGTTTTTAAAAGTGATGTTTGGGGTGTCAGGGTACATTAAGGATTTGGAGAGATATTTGTGGAGGTTACAATAGTGTGAGTGGGGGGTCTTGATTGTAGCTAGCCCTATGGTCTACAATGTTTAACAATAGGTTTACATTCTATTCTACATTTATTGTTAGAGCCAATGTCACTTTCTTTACAACTACTCTTGGATATGTTTGAATATTACTGTTCTCATTTGCAATTTTTCATAAATGTGATTAAAAAACCACAGGTCTGGGCCATCTAATTGTGCACGACGTAGTTCTTTTTGGACAGGTTATGATATTAATAGCTCATTTGCTACTTTGAAGCAAAGGCATTAACCCACTCTATAGACTAAATGTGATTACTCAGAACATCTAACACGGCATAGTGATAGACTATGATGGTTCATGGTACTGTATACTTTTTGGACCGGTTATGATATTCATGAGCTCCTTTGCAATTTTAAAATGTGAGTAATCCACAGTTGTGATTCTTGTTGTGAGTTCTTTCAATATTAATTATAATGTCCTGCAGTAGGCCATAGGCCTTTCAAAATAATCTGCACACAATGTTTTTGTTGGTTTCTGGGCAACATTGACCTTTTTAAATTCCGTCTGAGGATGCCATTTTTGTCCATCTTGAGCTTTTGAGATGGTGAAGGGGGTAATTGTACCAGGGGAAAATTTTGTAAATTTTGTTAAACAGGTTTCAAGGTGTATAGAACCTGTTATTTGGTTCTAAGGATTATAAAGTAAAATTTGCTCCTATAGTCTACAGTCTTTTGTGTTTGCACAGCAAGCCAAAAACTGTTCAAGGTCAATCATAGGAGTTGAACATTTATTTGATCCGATTGTTTCAAAATGTTTGTATGGGAATGTTATAACCGGAAATATACTTTTTACTTTTGTTAATTCACTCAAGATATACTAACAGAGTCCAGAGGTTGGAACCCCCATAACCCTAGGTCTATCGAGGGCACATGTGGTCCGCCGTGGATAAAGCCCCACCCGCACCCACAATGTTGTGAGCATTGGCCCGCCACTAAGGCCAATTTGTTTTCGACCTTGAGTAAGGCGCTTTAACTCAATTACTTCCCCTCTACCCAGGTGTATTGGGTTCTAGCATTATTCAATGTTGGAATAACATACTCACTGTGAGGAGGTGTACGATCCCCCTACGGAACATTATATGGTGGAGACGGGCCCAATTGCTTCTAAAGAATATGGGCACGCCGTCCTGTGTACACAGGTCCGTCCACCTTTACCTTACCTGTTTACGTCAATTTGCCTTCCCTCCGTGTAGTGAACGTCAGCGCAGATTTTGGGGTCGCACCAGTAACCGCGCGCGCTGTTTGAAACGATGGCGTTTGTACACGCGCCCAAAGACGGCATATCTTGACTCGTGCGTAAAAGCTGCGTCAAGGTTGTGACATCACTGCAAGCGGTGGTAGAGAAATTGACCTATAGACCCTGTAGCCTTATACTATTTTCCCCCTTCATTATATCCCCAATTGTCAAACAATCACATAACATGTATTTTACATTACTATATATAAGCATAAAGAATCAAGCCCATTTTGAGAGAAATCTGTCATTAATTTTGCTGGTCGGAGACCAGCCATTCGAGCAAATCTTGTAACTGACTGACGGGCTACTGATTGCCTGAACTGACTGACTTGACTCCGTGTCCGTTTTGAAAGTTGTTGCCTATGCCGTCATTTTAACTCTGAACCACTTTCAAAGAAACAACTTATTAGCCTACCTCTTGAAAGCTTACAGCTGGTCGGGCCGTGGCGGGATCGCGGCAAGGAAAAATAAAGGATTTTTACGCTACAGTCTTTTAACTATTATAAAACAATACACGAATAATCTCTTCAATTACATTACAAACCGTCCAGTACCAAGCACCCACTTTGAATTTTAGAACACTAGTATTAAAGTTCTAATTATAGTCCGTCTTGCCATCCATAAATTGTGTCCGTTGGCGTTTATTATTGGGTGCATTATTTTGTCAAAACATGACTGTCAGAATGCTAGACCTTCAATTCATCCCGTTCAATTTCATCCCCGCGACGATTCATCCCTCAACATTTCATCCCCTAAAATTAAATTGGATTGTTTATCCCCTCAACATTTCATCCCCTCAACATTCACATCATTCATCCTCATCCCTAAAATTGATTTTTTCGGTTTTTAATGACAAAGTGATTAAACCCAGCGAAACTCGCGGTACTTTAAAAGTAGGCATATTGCTGGATGTCGCAAGTCGATCGCTGGTTCGATCGGCCACTCTGCTGCCCCCACTTACGTGACTTACCTGTTTTCTTCAGTCTTTCCAGTATACAAATTAAGACATGAAAATGTATCTTTATGCTGCAATGTTTGTTTTTATGAGTAATCACTAATATAACTTCGATTTAACATTATTGTAAAGATGTCATCGCCAGCTTTTACCGCCGATCGCGGTGCAAATTCTGACCCAGTAGCTTTGAATATGCACTCACTAAAACGGTGAAGGTCGATTCGGTCCAAAACCAGTTTCGGAGGTCCCCAAAACCAGTTCGGTCCCAGTTAGTTCGGTCTCAGGATGGTCAAATCGGTCCCACGTCAGTTCGGTCCACGTCAATTCGTCCCATGCCAATTCGGTCCAATGGAAAAACACGTACAGTGGTCTCAGTAATATTGGTCAATTCGGCCTCACCTCCGTTCAATTACGACCCAATGGAAACCTACGTGCAATTTTATTCTGATTTTTGGCATTTTCTATTTTCTTTCTTGCTACTTCTGTGTACTCTGAATATCGTAGTCTTTTTTAATCCTTGTTTTTGTTTTATCACACAACTTATCTATACCCCCCCATGCCTTTATTTCATCATGAAAGTATAATTAGACACTACCATTATTTATCCATTTTGATGCATTTCGCAATATGCTAACTGTAATTGCACTGAGAATATTAATTATCACAATTGTGCTTATTAGTCTTCCGCCTCAAAAGGAGGGAAGACTATTACATTTATGTGGCTGTCCGCTTGGATGTCGGTCCGAGCGAAATTGTTTTCCATGTGTGCCAAAAGTACCTTTGTTCGCATTATACGGACTATTCGGCTAATTGCGTTACGGCAGCTCTCAAGTTCGGATAAATTGGGCTTTTTAGTTTCCCCAGAGAAAATGCCCGGAGCAACAAACTGTTTTAACTTTGGGTTCGAGTTTACTGGCACACTGACTTAGCAAATTGGTGACACCACGGGTAACGCCATGGGTGTTTGCACCAAACTTGTTTGTCTGCCATCCAATTTCCATCTCCACAATGCTATCCCATCTCATACGTCATCGGAGATAGCAGATCTGGTTGCTGTGTGCCCATTGCATATTTGGGCCGTTGTTATGTACCTTTGCTGTCGAGGGCTTTGGTAATATTGGTAACCGCTGAAGCTCCAAACTGATTGGTGATGAACGAATGTGAAAATTGTTACGGATCGGCTGTGCTGTACTTTATACCGCAAGCTCAGATACTGTTGAATCTTGGTTTCCCGGTTGAATGTGGAATGTTCAACAAATAACGATACATTATCGGATTATGCTGTAAAAGAGTTAAGGAGTTCGTGGACCCATAATGTTTAGGTAGGCCCCTACCTCTGGTTTTGTGTTAGCTTTTTGAAATTGAAGTACGGCTTTGTCGGTACGGATAATCGGATTTTTGCTGCATAATGAAGCTTCATTTATGAAATTGAATATAGCATTTTGTAAGTGTGTACACTGCACCGGTAGGCAAGGCAAGGCCTGCCCTCCGCCTGCCCGATGTCGGCGATGAGCTCGGGCCAGTCAGCCAGCAGGTCACGCACACCCTTAGACGTTGTACTGCGTGTAACAATGAATGAGTGGTGAAATATCGCCGTTTTTTCGTCCCTTAAAATCACACTGCTTAATCTTAGCATCATTTTACACTAATATAAATCTTTTCTTGGTCTCTGAAGGGTTCATTTTAGTGAAAAGTAATGAAAAGATGCACTTTTGGAAGAATTTGACAGGGCAAAATTTTGCACAAAACGTTTCAAAAACGAGCCTAAAATC
>JAMKCH010020372.1:0-94662 GCA_023653785.1 Ophioderma brevispina
ATGAACCACACACGCATCGTACCCGCTGGCGCTAAAATCAGACCTCCTACCCTGGGTCTGCGTTTTCGAGCTCTCACGTCGTCAAAGACGGCCCAGGGCTTTAGCTAGAGAACATGGATTGAAACACAACACTGCAAATACAAACTCCATGCCAACCGTCTCCTGATATGCAATACACACTCATCGCTTACGTTAAATGACACCAAACACTACAGCTGTTTGCCAAGTGTGCACTTTTTTTTCAGTCTTATTTTTCCTGGCATTTGCCGTTGTCAAGATCATTGCTTTTTAAGTTTTACATGTACTAGGTACCAAAATTCTGTGTTGTATCAAATCAAAAAAGATCTACTCACATATATTACAATATTTAATATGTCAATGTTAATCCATACAGGGTTTCTTTTTGGGACTCTAATCATCTTTGGAGCACCAAGTTGGTTGAATATAAATGTTGATCTTCGGCGAGCCCGCCCAAAGCTCTGCAGTGTAGAAACATATGTATAATATTGTCATCCTTCTTTCGCTACTCCCCGAATAGGGCCATAACCGCGCCCAATACCTTCCACTCACCGCCACGTTCCCGGTCCTCGCGTCTTAACCCATTCTGGTCTAATCGGTGTACCAGACCAGTTTGTCTGTAAAAAAATGGGGATAAAAACATGTGGGAATGGCTTTGATCACCGTGATACTGAAATTGTACAGTCTTATTTACCGGACATCGATCTTATCCGACAATGTCGGCTAGATTTTCACGGACTCTTCCACCAATTTTGCAAGCACTATTTAGTAACTGTCATGTGGTGAGGAAATTGGGCTTTGTGAGCAACAAACAAACTTCTCATACCTTGTGTCTATTCCAAGCCAGGGGGTGTTCTACATACCATCCGCTCTGTTAGTTGGCGTTCCCTCTCCTCTCCGTGGAGTGAATAAACAATTCGTACCATATTGTCTTCACTTGTACAAATAGCCAAAGAATAAAGCCGAAGAACTATGTTTCTCTTTGCTATAGAACTAAGTACCCAGTCGTTCATGTCGCTCTTTTTACAAAAATTGTCTTCAATCCGACTTTTGGGTTAAAAGCCCATTTTTCAGTTATTTCACTTTCTGTTTTACAATTTTTACATAATTTATGTGTATTCTCTGCCACGCAACATAGAGTTGGGAAACCTATCACTTAGCTCATTTTCTTTTGTCAAAAATTGGAATTCATTATTCAAAAGAGAGCTTACACTAGTGCTTCAATAACACACTACAAATACAAAACTTTTACTGTCCAAAAATCGATACTGTTTTTTTCCTCTTGTAAAAGTACAAGTCAGAAATCTTAATGAAACATGTACAACTTGGTGTGATTTTTCTGATGTTCGGGATTCAATGAGTAAAAAAACAAAGTGTGTTACTTGAAACACTAGGAGAAATAAATTGAGCCATTTCACAACAAAAATTGTCGGCTCATTCAACTGCTTATTTTGAATTCACTTTTGGGGTATATCAGTACAAAAAAACAGAATTTATTTTATCTAAGATAAATCAAAACATTTTTGGAGTCAGTCAACACGCTTTGTGCCCTTCCATTTTTTTTCCTGATCACATTAGCAGTCTTAACTTTTAAGCTTATAGATACATGAACAAACTATTCAAGGCTTTACTAGAACACCAAAATGGAAAAAAAATAGATGATAAGGTCCCTCATGAAAAAACCTTTGTATAATAAAATGATAACAATATGAACATAAGAGGGAAGTAAACAGCGGAACCATAGATGTTACCAAGTACATAACACAGTCACATGTAGGTCCTTTAGTTTATCAGTGAGTTGTAAGAAAATACTTTTAGAATTGGTAAAGTCCACAATTTCTAAAGTCCTTAGATTCTTGAATTCCACTCTCAGTAAAGGATCTTGGAGGTTCATCATCGTCATTACCACTGGATGACCGCTTATTGACAGTTCAAGGAGAAGTATGTCTAGTCTAAAATGCTTGTGGTGTTCAGTGTAATCAGCGAACTTCAGGGGGTTTTCGCTGACTGACTAAAGCTCGGCACTCGGCGTGGGGGCCGCGGGCTATATCAGACTCGTTTGAAAATTTTGAACAAACCCCTGCATTTTCTGATGCAGCTGATCGAGCACACACCGGCGCCGGGCATCCGTTTCGGTATATTGGAAACCAGAAAAATCACGATACTTGCACACCCGATAGAGATTAACATAAAAATTGACTGGCAACAATACGGATTAATAATAGCTAATATAGAAAAATAGGAAATACATACATTTTAAACACAAGTCACACATAAGTCCCATATTAAGTCATTCAGTTCGTGCATCCCTGATACCAAAGATGCCATGTTTGAGGGGTTCCACCAATCATCCCTCAATCATATCAACGACTTCTGGGGTCGTGTAGTCCGGGAAATTCCAAAATGGGAAACAGCACTGCTACAGAGGCTAATTGGGCTCAAATCTCCCGTAAGTCCAAGACGTTGACATTGTTGATAATCCATGAAGATGCCCCCCGTTCGGAAAAGCAATTCTTCATTGTTGCACACAAAGTGTACAAGTCCTTACCTGAGTTATCCGCAGGAGATGGTGGAAGAGAATGTGTGTGTGTTGATGTTGTCTGCTGCTGTTGTCTGCTGCTGTCGTTGAAGTTTAGGTACTGCGGTTATGTATGTATGCTGCATTTGTTCTACTGGGTTTACATAGTCCTCAATAACCTTTGAGTGTCCAAGGAGAGTCTGGATTCGAGCCAGTTGGACTGGCTGGGACTTTGGCAATGGGGAGTGAGTTGAGAGGTACCAAGTTCAACGGCTTTACTTGCCTTAATCTCTACCTGAATCTCTTTTCGATGTCACTTGAGCTTGGCACTGCATCTTGATTCCTTTGGGTAGTAGCACTGTGGTTGTTTGTTATATTTCGGTGTGGTTGGGTGATTTCTTGCTTTTTCTGCGTGCCTTGATTTACTCACTGGTTTGGTCTCGTCTTTGGAAGCTGGTTTGGGCCTTCTGCGTTGTCTGTACTTGTAGTCGGGATTCTTGCTTGGAGTAACGCAATCCTCTCCGGCCTCTTCGACGAACGGTTCTTCTGAGTTTCGTTGAGGAGTTTCCAACGCCTGCCCAAACGCTTCGAGATCTCAGCGTTGTGCATATCGGGTTTGCTCCATGATTTTTTTTCTCCTTTCGATCTGGCGACACACCATAAAAGCATTCATAGGTCTCTTCACAGTCCGTTATTGGCTTTCCCATTCGTCTGGCAGATATCTTCAGCGATATCAAGAGTTGAATGTTTCAGATCATCGGACGATGATCGTGAGTCACACTGCAACACACCAGGCGATTCCCCGACTGGGAACTTGATGGATAGAGTCATGCCGGTTGGCACTTGTTGTGGTATCATTATGTCGAACATTTGGCCTTGAGAGTTCTGTGAAAACCGACGATATTGTACCCAGTAGTTAATTCAGCAGAGCATCGATGCTAGGTGACAAATAACGGTAAAATTTATCCAAGTTTATTGGTCATTTAAATCGATGTACCTATGAGACATAGCTCACCTTGGTGATGTATTTTAGCGTTGCGAAAACCCGTCTTGTGAGTAAGGCTGACTAGCTTGTTATTCCCGTGAACAGAAACCCCGCGTCAATTTATGCCAGCACGCTTTCACACAAACGTCACACCACCAAACACGTATTGTCCCATCAACAACATCGATAAGGATTTCCCCAGATTAGGGCCCGCCTTTAAGTGGGTCGGTGCTATATAATTCGTGTAATTAGACTAGAAAGGTCACGCTGCCGTGCGTGACTCATACAAACGGCGTGTGTATGCACTACCACACAGTACTGGAATGTTTCATTTCATCCCTATAATTTTTGGTGTCAACGGGTCACCGACGAATAGAAATCTAACCCATTAGGTTCTAGAAATTTCTCCAATGCCCCCACGTGCCAAAAATCCGCCATCAGGTATAAGTTTTCTTTTCATAGAGGTACTAAAAGTTGAAGGTGCTATAAAACGTTACAGGTGGGTACAAGCAGTTGATGAGGCGTCCGGATGAAGGACAAACTAATGTTAGACCTAGGCGGCGCTATGCATAGGTACCGTATGTATCACCATCGCAACCTGCTGAAGCAACTCCTTTGGTAATGTTGGGCAAACTTAGTGAGCCTTTGATTAGGTCAAAATATAAGGCATATTACAATCGTTTCGATTTGTTTTTCAGTAATTACGAACCATTATAATAGAACATTTTAAATGATTTTCCTTGTCTATGGTCTATGCAAAGGTTAAAATAATACAAAATAAAAGAAGTATGGAATTTTCTTTTTTTGCCGTGACTTCACTCTTTTTGTATTTGGTTTACATAGTTTTTCTATAGTGAGGATTTCACTCTTACACACAGCAGAGACTCCGCTCTTTTTTTGTAACTATTGTATTATCCAAATTTTTTGTATTTGTCTCGTATTACAGATAAAGACTCTTCTGATTACAATCACATACTACTTCAAAACAAGGCTTGAAAAGAATTTTAAGCAGGTACTTGAACTAAACAGATTGTTTGCAAAATTTTAAACCGATGTCCTACTTAACTGAAACCTCGATTACTGAAACAGTGATTAGATATTAAAAATATCTTTCTAAACTTTTTTGTACGACGTTTAAAACATTTCCGAAATCTAACGCTACTCTATCTCTAATATCTTACGACTTACGCCAGTTGACGGTAGATCAGGAAAAATCCTGTAGCAATTAAAAATCAGTATACTGTAAAATTATTTTATTCAACACCCTTAAAAAACATAAAGTTTGGCGAGTTATTACGCGATTGTGAAAGCACTGAAAACCAGTGTCCAAAATTAAATATTCAATACTGACACTTATAAAAACAATAAAATACAGGTAAATGGGAATAATCCCAAAAGACTCCACACATATCAACTAAATTTTTACGGTGCTTTATCTACTGTAAAATTTATATCACCGTGTACTTTATTTTTAAAGTTCAGATTGCTAATTAGTTTTACCATGCATATTCAACAGGTCCGTTTACGTGTACCAATACCCTTGGAAAGGGATAACAAACGTGTGATGTAGGGCCTTGGCAGAACTCTCTAAATGTAAACGAGTGAACATTTCAGGGAAACTCTTGTAAACCCGTCCAAATGAGTGTTTGTACTTAAAACAAGTGAATTTCACTCAAAAGGTAAAATCACTCCGCAAAAAGTGGATTTCATGAGATTTAACGAAGGACAACACTTTTGAAGAGTTAAACGAGGGACAAACAACGAAAACGAGTGGAATCCCTCTTTTTGAGTGATGTTCCTCTTTTTGAGTGAGATTTTCGCTTTTTTTAAGTCCTGTTCATTATGTAGTGGTTTACAGAGTTTCACCTTTTTGGGGAGTGAAATGTTCATCGTTTACATTTAGAGAGTCGTCATGCTGATATTTTATTTTGAACACTGGTGTTAAGCAAATGAACACATATGGCCACATATTTTAACACTTATTTTGTTCTTTGGGCAACACCAGTGTTCTAGACTGTGTTTCCAACTATTTTTGGATACAGGAACACTGATAAAAAACAATAAAAATAAATGGTAAATCATATCCCAATATTACCACATAACAGAACACCTTTTTTGGTGTTAAAAATCTGAACACCATTTGAGGCGTGTGTCGTTAATTGTAAAGATTACAGTATTTTTTCTATGAATTTAATCCTCCTAGGAAATAGGTAATGCATCATAATTGGATTACTCATTAAAATTCGAATAAAAGCTCCACTTTGAAATTAGTCATTTGTAGGCCTGAAAATTGGGCATAAAAAGTTACACATTGCTGTGTTATTAATTACAACAACCCAATACGTCATTTCTCCCAAGGCCTTTTTTGCCCAGCTTTCACTGTAATATTTGCACTGTGATTTTATCAAAGACACTGTAAAATTTCACTATAAGCTAGTGTCGCCATGTTTTATGCAGTTCACCCCTTACCACATCATTAGCATATGTTCAAGGTTCCATACCATGCTTAACCTATATACTAATTTTACACTTCATGCCCATGAGGAAAAGCTGATGCCAATACATGCGGCTTGACTTATGAAAAACTTCCTTGGAAGAAATAGCCTATATATTAAAGCATGCATTTCGCCAGCCGCAACGACAGATTCCATCCTAAAAAGCTTGAGAACGTCATGATCACAATTAAGTGTATCTGACATTATGTGGATCCTATTTAAAACAATTTGATAGTCTATACCTGGCAGGAGCAAAGGAACGGCGATCTGTTCAAAAGTGAAATTCCTCCCCTTCAGAGGTTAAATCCGGTCTAACTTTGAAACACTACTCTTCATTTCCTTGAACATTGAATGATGGCCGTAAAAAGCGTACACAAAGCACCAAAGTGTTAAAAGTGTACATACCAGTGTTCGTTGTGTAAATTTTCACTGCGGAACGTTTTGAACATTATCGGTACCCGGATATTTTTACTTTATAAGAGGGGTTCTACTAAAACTGAAAACACTTCAAATCATGTATTTGCCATTCAAAAGTTATCACTAAAACTATTTGGAACAAGTTTGTGTTCTAAATGTGACCATTATAGGTCAGTTCTATGAGTATTCAATTCCTTATTGAGAACCCCATTTTTTTTTCCAATGGCCTATCCCTGAAAACTAAATTGCTGCGCGAAATCCAACTTTGATTAATCATAACAGTTGCATCATTCTAAATTTGTTTTTGGCTCAACCAATTCAGTCAAGTTTAAAGTTGGGTTTTCAGCTCCATATAACGTTTACGAAACTTTATACGGCTCTCTCTGCCTGCTTTTAGCTTGACCATACACGCGCTATAATGAAGCCCTCAATAGTTCACGCTATACCTACAACTTAGTAAAAAAATAAGCCTAGCGTATAACATTTGGGTATGCCGAGACAATAACGGATAGAGACAACTTTGTTATCCTTCTCGTATATAACCTTTACATATGGCACGCCACAGGCGTCAAAAACGTCGAGGTTAAGAAAAATGACGTCGAGTTTTACAAAAAAAGACGTCGAGTTTTAAAAAAAGACGTCGAGGTTACAAAAAAGACGTCGAGTTTACAAAAAGAACGGCGAGTTTACAAAAGACGCCGAGTTTCAAAAGACGTCGAGTTTTAGCAAAAAGACCAAAGCGACGAAACTACGATCGAGTTTTTTTTCACGTCCCATTTTCGCGTCGAGAAGAGCCGCCAAGAGCTCTACGGAATGTTTTAAACCAAGTCAAGGCACTTCAATTATATCACTGTGCATTATCCAGCTTTTCAAACAATTCACCCGACCCACCCGTAGCGGTGTGTAGAGCAAGGTTCAAAGAGTGAGAGAAAACTCATAACTTTGCTCAGACCTTCCCATGGCACAATAGTACAGAAAAATTTTAAGAGTATACAAAGTTACTTCAAGACCAGCTATCATTAATCTTTCAACGTAATAACTACAATACATGTATGCTTAGTAAATGGGCAATGAAATAAAGTTTATATTTATTCTTGAGGTTGGACTAAGGAAAAAATATCCAGTTTACAACTCCAAATGGTATTTAATTTATGGAGTAGTTAACGCCATTTTTTGCTATTGTTTTACAATTTTTGTTTAGTCAGATACCAAGCTATAAATGTTATAACAGGGAATATGTTTGGATTTTTCGTTTTGTTTTGGTCTTCCATTCAGTTTGGGTTCTTGGTTAAGAAATGTTAGTCCAAGTAAAATGCAAACTCCATGAGGAATTTTCACATCACTCTTGTGAACATTTTAAGGGTCAACATCTATTTTTTTCAGTTAGACAAACTCTATTTTGGATATACAGTTTTAATTATCTTTTACGTTTTTTTGTTACAAACGAAGGCCTGTACCCTTCAGTGTTATTAAGATTAAACAAGTGTGGAACCCAATTTCCATCACTGCTAAGCACAGATATGCTTGAAAAATTATATCGAATATTCTTGCCGCTAAAGCGTGTGTAATGCAAAAACGATAGATTCCAAATGTTCCGAAATAACGAATGTGGATTCGTTAAACTCACAAAATCCGGCGCGTTTTGAATTGAATCAGATATATTTCGTATAAATAGTATTATTTTTTTGTCAGTGACACACAAAGATTATTGATATTTGTAGTTTCAGTTTATTGGTAGACCAATTAAAGAGAGCGAGAGAGAGTGGGGGAGAGTACAGAGGGAGAAGACAGAGGGAGAGAGAGAGAGAGGGGATGAGCATAAGGATTCCCTCATGTCCATTGGCCATGGTGTACATTAAAGGGCAAGAATGTCACATAGTAATGACAATTATCATAAAAGAAATTTTATTTTATAAAACTTTGACACTCCTGGGTTACTTTTTGAAGAATTGGGGCCCGAAACACACTTTCTAAATATAAACAGTGAAAGTTTCAATCTTCAAAAAGAGTAAACGCTCCTACACCACTACAAGATTAGTGGATTTTTACTTAAAAGTAGCAAATTTCTACCAAAAAACGGTGACTCACGACAAAGAATGAATTTCCACCTCGTGTGATGAGTTTTAAAAGAGGGAATTAATTTTGAGTAGTTAGGACCACACGCAAAAAATGAATCGACTCTTTTTTTTGTGTTTTTCATTGTCTTTTTTTGAGTGGAAATTTACTTTTTAGTCACTTATTTTGGTGGTTTACAGAGTTGCATTCTCATTTTGGGGAGGGGTGAAGTTTTCACTCCTTACATTCGAGCATGTAGAGAGTGCTGATGATATAGTACAGTTTAAACAGAGTGTGGTTCCCTTTTGCAATTTTATTTAAAATCAAAGAAATAGACCGCGTTAAGAGACAATGCTGCTAAGTAAACAAAACTGCTATCTGTCCGGGGTAACATGTATCCTGGTAACCTAGAGCCTGTGTCACTGGCACATATCATTTCGTGCTGAGATGAATATCCGTGGTATAGGTAAAGTTTAATATGAGTGGAAGCATCTCATTGAACATACCTTAGTCAATGGTCAGTTAAATTGAAATCTTGCATCAGAAAAATAATACTGCATCAATATTCATCAAGAAACATTTCAAGCTGCAAGAACTGCATCTTTAGTGTGTCCTTAAGGATTCACAGTTAACTTTTAAGGGCATTCACCTGGTCATTATCAGACGCTGAAGTCTGATATTAAATATCTTGAGTTTCGTTTTGATTTTTTTGAGCTGCGAATCAAGCTCCTACAACTCGCCTTGAACTCTGTTAGTGTGTGTGCGCCGTCCGTTCGTTACGGTAACATTAAAATGATGTAATCCAGTGATGCCTGTTTACAGCTGTCCCGGTACTTTATTTCGAATGCGCATGAACACGCTTATTTTCTTATTAATCCCATTATAAAAAAACATCGGGTTGGTGCACGCTGTTTCGGACCTACCGAGGCTAAGTTCTCAAGAGAGGTGATTCCAGTCAATGGTTGGTGGAAAAGGCAGTAAAGCAGAATGGGCAGAACGAACAGAAAAGTAGAATGGCTCTGTCAGACAATCGGCAGAAAAGACCGAAAAGTAGAATGGACGGAATAGCAGAAGAGCAGAAATGGACATTTGCAGAACGGCAGAAGCCGAATCGCAGGAATGGCAAATATGAAGAATAGCCGGGTAGCATAATGCAAAATACAGGGGTGGAAAAACTTTGGTTTGGGTTCAATAAGATCTTGGCAGTTTTTTAATTTTTGAGGCTTGTATATGGACCCCTGATTTTCAACAGGAAAAACATTGCACACGGAATAACATGTCATTCCTTTAACCTAGCAACTTGGCCATTCTAGAAATTTAGGTACATTGCGATATTTCTCAAACAAAACTATAGGCGGTATGGGGCTTACTTGCCTCTACTGTTCAAAAAGTACCGAGAATGACAGTAAACGTTCTTAAAACTACAACAATAATTAAAAACAACAACCAAACAAAGAACAAATTGCATGTTAAAAAAAACTTCATGGAAAAATCACAACAACAATAAAAAAAAAAAAAATATAACAAATGCGGCAGAAAGAAAACATCTAAATGAAAACGCTGTATATCTGCTAGTGCTACTCGGCCGATCCCTATGGTCCGTAATATTTCCCTTACTTCATTGTGCTACTCTTCATTTGCCTATATATCGACCACTTTCTGCAACAACTTGACGCAACCCACTGCAATACAAGTTAAAACCGCTTTAACTTTGTTGTAGTTACTGCATTGCGTATAATCAAGCCATGCAACGCACTGCACTACATGGCAGTGGAAGCATGACCGGACCTTTACTGCCATGTTCCTATCACTTCGCTGCACTCCTAATCGATCGATTTACTGCATGTCAATCCAGTCACTGCAGGTCAATAAATTTAAACTTAATTGTTGCAGTACTCTTGCATTGCTGCACACTGCGAGTGTTCCTGTACGATTTTTTGGGTAGACTGCATTGCCATAACTGCACTAAAACAATGCAGTGAAGTATAAACGGACCTTAACCCTTCCCTTCAGTGGCTTAACTTCCTTAACTGGGATGGGATCATGCAAATTTTATTTATGACATAGGGTTTACTGATTACTAGTACATGTGCGTGCAAAACGCGCTTAAAAACCTTACCATTTAGAACATAAATCTTAAATGTATTGTAAGTAGTGCTCGCAAGCGTTAAAGTATTAGGTAAAATATAAGATTATTTTGGTCAAACGGGCGTTGACATTGCGGGTTATCGTATTGACTACCCCCTCTCATCATATATCTATATTAGATTATATATATAATATATACACCCCCGACAATGCCCATACTCTTGGCCTTTCTGGCCTAGCCAATCTCAGCTTTTCTGCCATTGTCCCTTCTGCTTCTCTGCTCAGTTCTGCTCCTTCTGCCCATTGTTGTTTTTTCTGTTCATTCCTGTCTGCTCAAGTTGCCATTCTGCCCATGCTTTTCTTTTCTCTTTCTTTCTGTTCTGCCCATCCTGCGTTTCTGCCTTTTACACTAATCGAAAAATGAGCAAGATTCAACCAATTGCACGCGATAGTTTTGACCAAACCATAGCTCCAGGAGCAGGTCTCCGGCCCTCACTAACCTCAAAGGGGGCAGCTATTATTTTTTTCTTTATCTTTTTGGAGTTAAATTTTTTCCTTCCTGACCTGAAAACTATGAAAATTTGTTATATTACGAGTGTTCGAACCCGAGGAGCCACGTATCGATGAGGGTCATCTACCTAACCACAAACAGCGATGATCGGTGTGCCAGATTTGGGCAATTCTAATCCTTGACAACGGTTTTTATCGCTAATTCGCCGGCTAATCGGAATCCCGGGTCGAAACCGCAATGCCTCCCGGGGCCGATAAAAGGGCCAGAGCGCCGCACGCGGGCGGCCGCTGTCACTTTCCCAGCCCCTCTGTTGTTGCATCATACTACGTAATTTGCTTGGCAATGCTTAAAATCTTACTCTTTCAACTACTTTTAGGACCTTTTTACTCAACCCCAATTGGCAATCATTTTGGCTGTTTTTGGTGTATAATTATCGGAGAATCCTAAACGATTATTATGGTTATTTTTTTTTAGTGTTTAGCAACTTTTAGATGAGAGTTTTTCACACTCACATTACATAATTTGCTCGGCAAGGCTTAAAATTCTTACTCGTTTAACTAGTTTTAGGACTTTTTATCATGTAGGTGATGGCAATCCTTGAGCTGCTGTTCTTGGTTGTAAAAATAATGACCGGAGATATCCTCAGAGATATGGTTTATTTTTGTTCAGTGTAAAAACTTTTTTTTACGAAGCTACATATTGGCGTGTATTTTTGGCGAAGTGTATGCCTAAGGCTGGGAGCTGCTGGGATTATAATGTGGGTCTTATTCATGAATGCCGTTATGTAAATAAGTAGCTAAAAGGTAATTGGATAACTTATGTGAATTCAAGCGATTTTTTAACATTAAATTGTATGAATATTAGCAATAAAACTTAGACCTTAGAAGAAAATTTAAAAAGAAACGTAAAGCATGAGGTAGGAATTCGATGGTAATAACTTAAAAGTGTTGTAGTGGTTACTGACCAAGCCATGCACTGTCGCAAACTTAGTTTTAAACCCTACAAATGGTATAGGCCTATAAAGCGACATTGTTCATATAATTTTAAACAACTTGCAATATCCCAATTAATTAATAAGGAAAGAGCCGAAGTATCGGTACTTTGAAAAGAAAATCCCCTAAAGGATAGCAAACCGAACGACTCAGTTTTCCCTGGGTTCGGTCTAGATAGGGCTTACACTTATGGGAATGGTAATAGTTCTTTAATTGTCGTACATTTTGTGGTGTGTGTCCGCTCCTGCTATGTGATCAGCAGCCCTCATAATGAATAGCTCCGCTCTGAATGTCGCCACAACGTATGCTCCAGGACGCAGAGTGTGGTCAAAATCTCACACTTTGCCACCAAATTACCATAATTCACCAGCGATTCACTTTTGAAGCCGGCCATATTGGATTGCGTCTTCCCGTGGTTTCACAGGCTGAAATTATCTTGTCTTTTATGCTTTTTCGAAACAGCAATTACTATTTGATGAGGACTTGATGAGAACGAAGCGGTGATTCGGAGAGTTCTGATGACAAGATTTGGTGGATTCACACGCAAATAGAGCGTTGTTTATGCGAAGCCATAAAAAGCACTGATCAGACCGTGTACAGATGCGCCTTGCTTACAATGCAGCGTGAATTCGTAAAACTTTGAACAATATTGATTACATTTTAGCATGTTGCAAGAGTTAGTAGAGCTTAGCGAATCATAAGAAATGGCCCTACAAAAACAGGTATTGGCATTATATCACCGGGGCAGCTTCAACGTAGGATTAATTGGTTTGTAAATTCCTGTAATTGTTTCATGTACAAAGTAAAACACTCGCTCTCTTATCACTGCACATAAAACTTATCTTATAAGCCTGGTAACGGCGTTGTTGGAGGTACGTACGAACGACGATCAAGGTATGGGGTAAGTGGGGGGGGCACTTAGCCTAAATTGGGTTCCAACAAAAAACAAGTAGGTTTTTCTGACAAATTTTACGTTTAATATCAACTGTAGGTCATTAGGCATTTGTTTAACTACACTTTCGTGTAAAGTACCACAAGCAAAGAAAACGGCAAATTAGTACTGTCCCAGTTACCCCATTATATTCCCACCTGGGTAAGTGGGACACGTACTTTGGTAATTTATGCAATAGAGTAAGGCTATCACGAAAGAATATATATTCACTGCTGTTAAAGATTAATTGAAAGTGTTTTTCAAAAAAGAATACTTGATATGACATAAACAATAACCAATAATCCATGAATTATTTTTTGCGCTCATAAATTTTCACGTACTTCGATAACATGCCGATAATTGCCTATTTTAATCCTTTTTTGGGTCTTGAAATTTTCATATGTTCAGAAAATATGTATTGTATCTATAATTTGTGTATTATAATGACACAATGTTTCTTAATTTATATTTTCTCAAAAAATATACACAAAATAAAATAAAAGTTACCAGCTAATGCCATGTCCACTTACCCTAATTGAATTTCATGTGGGGTAAGTGGGACGCAGCTAATTAATTAATGCTCTCATGTGCATATTAATTGGCAGAATTTTGTTATAAAATGTTTTTGTCACTTGCTTGCTAAAAACATTAATTTTTATCATAGATAAATGTGCTAGACAACTTTTCTCTATTCTCTACTTTTCAGTAAAAATAATATATTTGCCTTTTTAAGCACATTAACACACCCTTAATTAAGAATACTTCGCAGATTTTGGCACTTAATTGCGGTCAGTGTTGACCTTGATCTTTTACCGTTGCTAAGATAGAATAAAATCCATTCTTAAGTTCTAAGCAGAACATTTTTACGTATATTTTGTTGGACACACAACTGTGTCATGTTGTCATTTTTGTTCTTTATTGAGGGAATTATGTAGTTTGTTCCCCTAGCCATTTTACCCTACTATTTTTTTTGTTTTTCTTCGGTTGCTCAGGACCAATTTTGAACTCACCCTCCCCACCTCAAATCATCACATGCCTATTCATTCATTCGCAGCTTCCGAGCATCGCGGTCTTGTTCCTGCACTTGTTCACTTGTACCAAATAATCAATGCTTGTTATAGAAAATGAATTATAAGATTCACTTTGTTTTATAATAAACTTTTGCTCAAAAAAACAAAAAAAAAACAATTGAGATATACAACCAAAGCCATCATCCATCTCAAATGAACTTGTATTTTAATATATGCATCTTCTGATGGGGATTGGCATGGCATCCACACAGTGGTATTTTCTTTACCACAACTTTACTGGAAATATTTTTGGTTGTGCATGCAGGCCTATATTGATATTTGTGTATGCTAAAATTATTTCATTCAACTACTTTGATGTATATTTTCCAGCATATACATGTGCCTTTATGAAGCACTTGACATGATGAATTATTCAGCCTGGATATAACCCCGGTTATAAACTATTTTATTCATGGGTAAAGTCACATATCTTTGTGGAAAGACGTCCCTGCGCTGCATGAATAATATATCCCACATTACGTGTAATTTCTTCACTCTCCCGAAGGTTGCATCATCCTACAACGGAGGCATGTGAGTTCCCAGAGAAGGCATACCTTTCACTGGGCAGAGTATCTTGAAAGCTCTTGAAAGAACGAAAATAATTATCATCCAGAATCTCTAAGTATAAAGTATAAATCATGATTATCATGTAGTTGTAACATACAATACATAAAATTTATAAATCAACAAAGCTAGTTGTTATCCAGCTTTCTAACACAATTATTCAATAACTCCTACCCCTACTGGAAGTACAAGAAGTTATCTGATCCCATCTAATTCCATGCGGCGCTTTCTGCGCGCGAAAATCTGGGCGCGAAATCTGGGCGCGAAAATGTGAGCGCGAAAATCTGGGCGCGAAAATGTGGCGCGAAAATCTGGACGTCTTTTTTTTTTTAAACTCGACGTCCTTTTTTGTAAACTCGAACTCGCCGTCTCTTTTGTAAACTCGACGTCTTTGTTTTGCCATCTCGGCCGTCCATTTTTGTAAAACTGGTGGACGTCTTTTTTTGTATCTGGGGCGTTTTTTGACGCCTGGGCTGCCATCTTAACACACTGTACATCAAAATCAATGTATTTTATTTTTAGTTCGGGGTTCCCACTAACTACTAATAAAACGTTATTACCGAGTGGAACCAATGTCATCATTTATACGACGCCAAAGCAGCGTATAGTCGTGATGAAATGCATAACAAACCTGTCGTCAATATCTATTCATTTCGTGAAAGTGCCCGTAAAAAGTGTTTTGCCTAAATTTGCAAAACGTTATTTCCCGTTTTCCTTAATTTTCAAAAGGGTGATTCCGGACTTGGTTTATATTTTCTTTCCTGGTCTGAATTCACAAATTTTGTAAGTGGTTTAAAGATGTTAATGATTTATTAACGTTTGTTATTTCTATACTGGAAACCCCCCAGAAAAGTCCCAAAAAGGAGTGCTTCATAGCGATATTTTTGGGTGTATACATCCCATGTGTCATAGTTTTTTGGGCGTCACTTGTTAACGCCTATACAAACTGTTAGAACACTGTTTACATGAACAATTCTGCTGTTTAAAGAGGGTTGTTAAAGTGCTGTTGTTGAGTTTTAACAACTTTAAGTTTTGTTGTTTTAAACAAGGTTGTATATGGCATCCGCCTGGTGATCGGAAAGTCGTGGGTCGATTCCCACGCCGATGCCAGTCCTATAGAAAAATCCTTCTATAGAGTTGCTTCGGTGCTTGTCCATTATAACGGGACTTGCCATTGGTTCTAATCCCAATTGGTCAAATGGCCATTTGTCTAACTCCAATTGGGGTAATACCTTTAGACTAAGACAATTTAGGCTAATAACCATTTAGTTCAGGAGCCATGGTACGCCTAATATTCATCTGGTCGAAATCTCATATCGTCTAATATCCAGATCGTCTATAACCGAATTGGTCTAATCAATTGGTCTATACCCATCTGGTCTAATATTCCATTGTGTCTAAGTCCATCTGGTCTAAGAACCATCTTGGTCTTAATACCCATTTGGTCTAAAGATCCATCTTGGTCCGCATCCATCTGCATGGTCTATATTCATTTGGTCTAATATCCAATCTCCATCTGGTCTAATATTCACTAGGTCTAATATTCATATTGTCAATACCCATTTGGCTAAGTGCCCATTTTGGTCTAATATCCATTTGGTCTAATGTCCATCTGGTCTTATATCCATTTATTGTAATATTTTATCAATGTTAAGATAATTTATTTTGGGTTAACATCCAAATGGATATTCGACCAAATGAGTATTATTAGCCCCCAAGTGGACATTTTAGACCAAGTGGATATTAACCAAAGGACATTAGCCGTCAATGGATAGTAGCCCACATGACATAAACCAATGGGTATTAGATCAAATGGATATTAGGACAGATGGGATATTAGACTGGATGGATATACACCAAGTGGGAATTAGACAAAATGGTTTTGTGTTTGTTGTGATAGACCAAATTGTACTAGACAAAATGCTTTAGAGTAGATGGGCATTAACCAATGAAGTAGTCATTTTGGTTGTTAGATAAATGGGATGTAGACGAAATGGTTATTAGAACAAATTGGTATTAGACCAATATCGGGTTTAGATAAATGGTGATTGGACCAAGTGGTATTAGACCAAAGGGATTAGCCCAAATGCCAATAAACCATAAACCATTATAAAACTGGTGATAAAATGTTGATTGATTTCTCACATATTGGGTGGGTTTAGTAAAAACGGTTTAGAACTTTTATTTTTTAAACTCACAAGTTACCCAACTGCTGTTTACTATGGTCGTCGTTCAACCTCTTTTAAATCAAATAAACAACTTGTTTAAAAAATTTAAACAATTGATGCCTGATCGTTGAAACAGTTGTTTACCTAATTAAACAAGTTGTTTCATTTTAAACAGGCCCATGAACAAGGTAAACAGCGGTTGTTTTAAATGTAAAACAACTCGAATATGATTTTTTTCTAACAGGGTAACGCGTTAAACCAAAAACCAAAAGACCAAAATACCGTCCACTTTTGTTTAAAAGTGAGGTGGACATTTTTTCTAGACCCCTTGCTTCCATTAAAAAAAAAAAAACATTCACACTTTCCCGCATCAACATTAATAAGATTCCCACTAATTGTCGATATGAGAACAATGTTTGCAAGCTTACTCCGAACACCGAAAACGCGTTAAAATAGTATCCTTGAACAATAAAGTGTACTTTTAAATGCCTAGTGTTCATTAAGCAAAATACGGTTTTAACGTTTTAAATGGTCGAGTTAACAATTAATATTGCTCTGGATTTCATGGATTTACAATGCAAAACCTGGGGATGTAACATTTTAACACCAAGTCGATGTCAAGCTGGGTCGTTGTCGGTGTTAGTTTATGGATGTGAAATTTTTTTTAACACATCAGGGTGGTGCTGCACCAATACCAATTATGTACTTTGGTGACCTGAATGTTTATGAAATGCTAGAGGTAAGCAGCTATAATAGTACCAAACAATAGGTTTCATACTAAAATGTCAGCTAATACAAATGTAATCACCAAAATTTGGTGTTAATTAACACCAGACGGTGCGGTCCGTATGATTCCAGACGGGTGTTAAATTACACCAGTAATGTCAATTTATCACCACCGGCGCATTAAAAAAATAAAACCGACAGGTGGTGTAAATTAACTCCAAACAGGTTCATATCAAATCAAAATTTGTGTTTAATATAACACTAACATGGTGGTATTTAACCCCGAAATGGTTGTATATCTAACACCCAAACTGGGCGCGGGGTTCCCTTATTGATTCCAGGAAGCCTGGTGTTAAGATTAACACCCATGGTGTTAAAGTCTAACACCCCGGTTGGTGCTCTCATTTTACTGTTTTTTAAAAGCGTTTTATAGGATCAGAGGTCGGAGAAAATACAACCCTTTAACAAAATAGTGTTTTAAAATTTAGGTGTTTAAACGCTAAATACGTGAGATTAGAGTATATATGTAAATTCAAATTTGGATAGTCGGGAAGGTAACATACGGTTTAATCTTGTCAAAAATTGTTACTATGTGCAATCGCGGCGGGAATGATTTTGGTTTTATTTTACACGTTACTTTGCGTCGTACCAACTCAAAATATTTGGAAGGTTACTTCCATGAAATGAACTGGATTATTTCTATTTGGTGCACAGTGAATATGACAGTGAAATTTAACAGTATGATCTGTAAAACAGCTCAAAATTACAGTATTTGGCCGTAATTGGAAAAAGCAGCAAAATAATTGTGTTTTTATGTTTAATTTTCCAGACACTTTTAGATTAAATTTAAATTGTAAAATTAAAAATATTCAATTTTAAATATTTTGCAAATCATGAAAACTATGAATTGTCAATTATACCGAGTAAGTACTAAATTTTACAGTAAAAAATATTGTAAGTTATATTATTATATAGCTTATTCGCGAGCATCCATTGTGCCAATAAAATACGGTTAAAAAATCAAAACTTCGTTTTACAGCTTTACTGTATATTTTACAACAAAAACTGTAATTTTACAGTACTCAAGGTAAAAAAAGAGTGGTCACCATTGTATATGTAGACTGGGGGTTAGTTGGGGTGGTCGGGATGCTGCAAGTCTCTATACACATTCCCAAAATCTGTAATACCTCAGCAAATAATTCATTTTTTTCTAGTGTTTTACAATGTATGAAGTTGCCGCATTTTGTTGGTTATAGATGGATGCCCGACACTGTAAAAAAATAACGGCATTTACCAATGAAATACTGTGAGAAGAGGTATAGTATTTGACTGTAATTGGAAATCTAGCAATTGCTGTAATTTTATGTTCAATTTTTTCAGGCCTATGATGGACGAAATTTAAAAGTGGAACTTTAATTCACATAAGTCATTTTTACATACACTATATAGATTTTCAATTTTTTCATTAAATTTAAAGGAGAAAAAATACTTGGTAAATTTCAGGAAAAATCCTTGGCAGCCCATTCTGCCAAACAAAACCGGTTTAAAAATACAGCTTTTACAGGATGTAATATCTTTTACAACAAACTGTAAAATTTTCCAGGGAGAGGCGCAGTAAAAAATACTGTTGTAGGCCTTTCTAAGTTTAGTCAGGAGGCGCTGTTCCTACTCAGGTCAGTCGCCCAAAATTGATTTTCAGTTTTATAGGTTTAAGGACATCACAGAGAATCACTCCACTTGTTGTGAAATTGTCAGTGTCGTATTTGCACCTGAGAGGTGACCATTGAAGTTGTTACAGGGGTCCAAAGTCAATTGATGATATGTTCGCTTTAACCCTCACCAATGTATTCTTGAGTCTTATTGATTCGAAAAGTATATTTCTGCACTCATATGGGATGGATCGTTTAGGAGTTAATAACCAAAAAGGTCAGGTCCAATATTTGGAACCAGGGTCAAAATACAACAAACATGTCAGATTTTGATTTTGAAAATGGTACTCAAATTGATGCTTCCACCATGCACCAATCCGATTCATATTATACGAATGGTTTGCAATAATCAGGGGCTTCTTATAATGGGAAACACCCGAATTGGCTGACTCTATAATAGAGTTCAATGGGACATGGATTATTCGAGTGTGTACCATGGTAACGAGAGAGCCTAGATAGGGCAAACTATTCTTAATGGAATCGGTTGGGTTAACGGGCTCAATTTGAGATCAATTTTCATTCTCAATAGCCGTGCATTTGTTGGACATTTGACCCATTATAGCAACAAAATGACCTTTGACCTTTTGGCTAATCTTATTTCGTGAACGATCCATCCCAGATAGGCAAAACTATACATTTTCCGAATCATAGTTATATTCAGAGGAACAACCATTCGGTGAGGTTACCACAAATATCATCAATTTGACATTTGACCATTGTACAAATTCATGGCACCCTCAAGTGGAAATATGACACTGACAATTTCACAACAAGTTGAAGTGATTCTATGTGATGTCCTTACAACCAAAAAAAAAAAACTAAATATCAATTTGGCCACAAAATAGAAGTAGTACATAACACAACGACCAATTGCCCGCAAATATTAGAGATCGCAAGCTTCCTGTTAAATACTCACAAAAATATTGTTTAAGTTGTTTGTTTAAATTCATTTTTACGGTACTGTTTACCAGGGTTGGGTTGTCAGAATGGAGGCCAGGATATCTGGTAAAATTCCATTACTTTACAGAGGTTATAAGTAAAAATTTACAATTTGTTACAGCGTGCGCTTTCAAATTTTACACTGAACATGCATGCACACACGTACACAAATACACCCTTATTTCAAAACTTTTAATACTATTCAAAAATATTATTAAATATGATTTAGAATGTTTAAAAACTCTGTTAAAATTATAGTATACTGTAAACATTAAAATAATAAAATAAGAAAACATTAAAAATATTTTTAAATGATAAATTGTAAAATATGTTTATATTTGTGTGGTTTTTTTTTTTTTTTTTTTTTTTTTTTTTTAATTTTTTAGTTTTTTTGTTTGTATTAATTTTTATGCTGAAAATTAAATCTGTGACTTGCGTTCAGAAATAAAGAAAAGCAGTAAAATTACGGCATCAGTCTTGGAAGTGGTTTTCTTACAGTGTTTTGGACAAGGGCATGCACAATCCCACAATGCTACAGGATTTGGGGAAATATACACCTTAATAAGATCTGTTATCCCACAAAAAATACATCTAGCACACCCCTGATTTTACACTCATTTAGCCTACAAGCATTAGTAATTAGGGAATTTTTAGCATGACAAAGGTCTTGTTGTTCTTAAACCTTAGGATATTTTTATCCCTAAAAGCACCGACATGTGTTTAGTAGAGTTTACAGTACTAAGAAAAAAGGGGCGAACGAGGTTCTAAAAATATGTCTCTATACTGGAAAAAAAACCCTGATAAGGTTCTTCAACGAACCAAAATAAGTCTTAACTGCTTGTTTATAGCACCTTTATTTGGTTACGGATTAGGAACCTTTTTGGGTTCTAAGATTTTTAAGAACAATTTGGAGGGGGTCTATCTTGGAAGGTTCCATATAGAGGACAAAAAAGGTCCTAATAAAGCCGATTTTTTCTTAGAGGGGTGTATAGAGGCACAGGTGGCAATGCATGATGGGATTGATTCAAACACCCAATTTATTGTTTACAGTGTATAGCGAACATGGTTGTTATGTGTAGGTTTATAGCGTTATCATATAGGCAAATAGGAGAGTTGCACCCTAAAGATGTCCCGGAATTGGCCCTCCTGAGAGAGGACAGCCTTCAAGTTTCAGTGGAATGTCCCTCTTGTACATGTTGTACACTTCGTCAAATCACTTGGACAAATAAGAGGTTTGTTGATCAATGGCAATGGGTATAAACTAGCGTGCATGTAAATTTACAAGGATAACAAAAAGTGAAAGTTTCATAGGTCCATGGCAAGCCATTCTTTCTGTTTCGTCATTTTTAAGTTTAAACATAATTTTCTCCAAGTTTCTGTGAATGGTTTCTTGCGCGCCCCAAACACCGTGTACATATATGCAGTTAAGTTAGAAGGGCTTTACTCTGAGCCTTTGAACATAAGATGCTGGTTTAACATCGCTTCTTGAACAACATTTAAAGGGATGTGACTCTTGACTTAATTAATTCAGAATGACCTTGATGAGATATAATTAATTGCACTGTGAATCGGAATCTTGTCACCACCATATTCATTATACTGTCGAACATATACTATCGAAAAAACGCATTTTTTTGTGCAAACAATGAGTGCACATGAAGAGAGAGTAATGGGGATCAACAGGATGCAGGTAAAAACACGACAAGGATCAAAATTGATTACAAGAGGTTACCTTGAATAAGGGAAAATGAGGGAGGTGAGGCAAGGTGTATACAAACTTGGACGTGGGGAGGGGAAGGCTAACGCGGAGAAACAAGGTGACACAGATGCGAGAGCCAACAAAAAAATTACAGAGTCACAGTAAAAATGGGGAAAGAAAATACTATAGGCCTGTAGTAAGATGTAAGGCTTTACGGAATGGAAAAACAATGCACTGGACAGGAGTAATAAAAATTACGTGCATGTGAAAAAAACAACAACAGGGAAGTTCCAGCAATTAAGTTGAACTGTGGCAGAGCAAAGGACGATACAAAATGCAATGTCACACAGCACAGATAAAAAACCTGGTAACAGGGGAACGGGGGACAATAAAGACAAAATGGGACCGACGTTCGAAAGTGAGAAAACGGTTCTTTATCAAGGAAAAAAATAAACAATAATATAAACAGTTAACTACGAGCATAAAAACAATTGCTACAAACGATCATGGATAAGAAATATTGCAAAAAAGTTCAAAAAAAAAAAAGCAAAGGTTGAGGGATTGCTGTAAACATCATAGTTCACTTGCTCTGTAAGTTATTCCATTAGTAATGTATTGATTGTTGTGTTTACTTGTAATAATCACAGTTCTATTTGTGCCTTGCTACCTTTTTTCTTGAACTTTTTGCAATATGTCTTTATCATGATAGTTGTAGCAATTTTTTATGCTCTGTAGTGGAATAGTTTATATGATTGTGTTTTTTTTCCTGATAAAGAACAGTTTATCTGTTCGAAACGTCTGTCCGGTCCCATTTTGTAGTATTGTCCCCGTCCCCTTTTACCAGGTTTTTATTGTGCTGTGTGTGACCATTGCAATTTATGGCTTATCGTACTTTGGCTCTGCCACAGTTAAACTAATTGCTGGTAAACTACACTGTTGGTTTGTTTTTTACAGTGCACAGTTAATTTTCTACTCCTGTCCAGTTGCTGGCATTGTTGTCCTATTACGTACAGGCCTTACCTTTACATTACAGGGGCCTATAGTATGTTTCTTTCCCCCATTTGTAATGTGGACTCTGTAATTTGTGGCTCTCGCATTCTGTGTCACACTTGTTTCACCGCGTTACATTCCCCTCCCCACGCCAGGTTGGTACACCTTGCCTCACCTCCCTAAAATGAGTGCACACTTAATAAGGGGTCAAATTACACCGATAAATAACCCCGGTTTCGAGTTAAAACAACTAATTTTAGGGTTAATAAATGGACCACGCAAAGAGTCAATTAAACTCAAAATGGGGTTCATTTTATTTAAGTCGGCATGATTTAACCCCTTACTGTGTGTTGACACTAAAACAAATTTTAAAATAAAATAAAATTACCAAATTCAGTTAAAAACAAATAGAAACTTTAGAGTTGGATATAGTCATTTTACTCAAATGGGGTCATTTGATTTTAAGACCTGGTGTGCATGCATGATTTAACCCGTATATTTTTAAGTGTGTGATCTTGACCCTAAGCACTGTAAAAAAAATTAAGTGTTAGGTTTTGTAACAGTTATAATAACAATAGACGCTTGAACGAGACAACCAAAATAAAAAATACCAACTTTTTGTCAAAAAGTTGGGTATTTTCTTGGACCACTGCTCCATAAATCACTAAACAAGCATTGAAATTCAGGCGCTGTTTTTGCCCATTTTAAATCAGACGCAATGTTAATTTCTAACGTGAACGCTTAACGCGTTTAAAACAATATATCTAAGGGTTTAGATACTAAAATAAACACGGTTCTGTGTGTATTTTGAACACTATAGTTGTTTAAAGCTCTAAATGCCTTGTGTTATGGTGTTTAATTCTAACAACTTGGTGTTTATTCTTCCGAAACGGCTGGCAAAATGTATAGTGTTTTAAAAGCATTAAGGCATTCATGTTAAAAAATTCCAGGGCTCCTGTGATTTAAAAATGGGAAAAAACGATGCTGAATTTTAAGCTTTTAGCGATTATAGGAGCAGAGTGTGGTTCTATACGAAATACCCACCTCTTGGAGACCAAAAAGTTTTATTTTTTATTTGTTGTTCGTTAAACGCGGCTATAGGTGTTAATAACTGTAACAAAACCTAAAACAAGTAATTTTTACAGTTGTTAGTAATGCCTGAGGGGGTGGGTACAGTAACTGCAATTGCTGTGGTATCAAAACATTCCACGTTAAAATAGCATCACATTTATAACACGGATAACATCGCAGTTTCACGTATTTTGGGTGCCAAGATTTCTATAGCTTCCCGAAGCTGGGTGTCATTTCTAGTCTGCCATAATTGATACGGAACCTTCGCGGTCTCCTATCTCACACAGGCAGCAGTTGCCGTACCATTTCTAACAGAAATTCTTATTCCGGGATCTTTGGTTGCACGGTCATACGCTTATTGGTTTGTCCGGTTCCATGTTTTTCCTACCAATAATATGAATGTAAACAGGTGGTGGGTGATAGGTGCGATACGATGTACTAATTTCCCGGTTTGTCAACCGTGTCAGGTTGTCGTTCATAAGGCAAGTTTTCCGTATTTAAATCTTTTGCCAAATAGATCATGTATCCTTCATTACCAACCCTCCTACACACTTATAGCTATAGGGTATAGGCCAGTGATGAACATGAGGCGACCTTGTCATCCATATCCGGTGTCTGGCAGATAGCATATGGATAAGGAGAAAAGTTAAAAACCACTGGGGGGTTGTCGATGTCAATGTCGAACCTGATATTTTTGCAGATCCTTAGTCCAAGAAGGCTGGCTATAGGACTATTCCCATTACTCATAGCGAATCCAGAATCGAGATGCAGTTAAGGTGAATTGTAGGCTACATGAGCCTACATAGACTATAGACATTGAGTATACTGACTATCGTGTACGATTTTCAGGCATATATCAGAACTCAGGCTACCGAGAGTCGTTATACATAGCCTATAAGTAAAAGTGTATGGGAAAGGTGTGTCAGGAAGTGTGTCCAGGGTACGGACACCCAAGTCGAAACATCTCGAGTGTCACAGCCACGTGCGTGAAGAGTCAACAGAATCGAGTGGGCCTGATTCTTTACCGTTGTAGGGGGACTCTGAGCCCGGAGGACTACAAACGTCTACACCTGGACACCGAAGCTGCAGACAGTTCAGGGACACCCGAATGAAGCAGTGTTGCACCGAGTTCCAAATATGTAGCTGTTAATTGCTTTCTCCATACTTGACATCCCCGCACTTTATCGTGTCTTTATCAGTCCTATTGTTATATTGTAGTCCAGTTAATATTAACATTCTAATGACTTTTCCATTACATGCTGCGGCCAAGTCGAATCGAAGTACTTACCCAAAGTTCTCAATTCCCTCTCTCGAAATCGCAAAGTAGTTGTAATTCGACCTGTTTTTCCATAGATAATACTTCAACTCTCTGTGTCCTTGTAACAACCCAACGCTTTAAATTTAGATCACGTCCGAACACATTTCTGGGCATTTTACCTTCATTGCATATCCACCATTTTAAATTGGAGTGAGCTAAATAAAAATACCATAACAGTAACCCCTTTTTGGAAGATAATCGGCAACAATATAATAAAACTTGAGTATTTTAATTTCACATCATTTGCGGCAGTAATAGCAGGTGATGAGATCGATCAATTGACTCGGGATCACTTATCATGAGAACTTGCGTGCCAAACGATGGAATTGATTTATCGTATTTCAATCAACTGATGGACTGATGTTTTTGTAGGCCAGTATACAGCCCTAATATAAGATGATAAATTTGGCGATTAAAATTGGATGATTGATTTCTCGATATTCAATCACCGAATGACTGACTGTTGTTTGTAGGATAGGCCGATTTAAGATAAATCGATCGATCGATTGATAGAGTGGTCGATGGATTAAGGATAGATGAATAAAAGTTGCCTAATGAAAAGAAGGCTGAGTAACGTGTTCACGATTTAAATTGAAGTTCACTGGTAGAAAATGTTATTTGAAGTATGGCGGCTCAATGTCCATCTTCTACTATAAACATGCACATTTTTCTTTCAGATACCCCGTACTGTCAATGGACAGAATTCATACTATGTGAGTGTGATGTGACAACACTTGGTCTAACATGTTTTATTCCCTACAAGGCCTCTAGGAAAGTTAACTGTTTAGAGACAAATTGTGTTTAGATTTGTTAAACCCTAAATACTCAATTTAGGTGTCGGGTTCATGCAGGTATGGGCGAATAATAGATCGGCATATTGCATGGCTGTTATAGGTGGTGGGTATAGAAATAAAGGTTCAACTACCCTTTTTTTTTTGTCCTTGTATTTTTCACCCTAAGCACTTCTATGGTTCAATAAAGAACCTTAAAAGTTCTATGAAGAACCTCTAAATTTAATAGGTCTAGATCTTCTGTTGAAAAGTAGCAACGTGGAAGGCAGTGATGACACTTTGTTTCTAAAATCTTTTGTGGCCAAATAAAAATAATTGCTTTCTATTCTAACGAAGAACCTATGAAGGGTGCTTTGTTTTAGTGTTCCTAGAGTTTATAAGGTTCTTACAAAGAACCATTTTCTTGGCTACAGAATCTTTTTTTTTTTGTTCTCGAAGAACTCTAACAAATCTTCACGGTTCTTTATAGCCCGTATTCAATATAGTCCAGCCATGTTGGTGGACATAATAGACAGCATTCCCGTACTACAATACATTCACCTGTCAAATGATCCCTGTGCAATCGCTAAACTGGATTGAATATGACAGCTTAATGTATTGTATCCCTGGAACAGTATGCATCTTGTCCACCAACTGTCTGGTGGCTGACGTCATATTTGAATACGGTCCATAGAACCCAAAAAGGTTTCTGTAGCCAAGAAAATGGTTCTTTGTAGAACCTTAAACTATATATAAGAGAACCTTAAATGGATGGTAATAAAGCACCCTTCTGAGAACTTCCGAAGGTTCTTGGTATAACAGTAATGAAAAAATTGGGGGGGGGCATGCAATAGTTTGGACTCAGAAGGTTATCACTGCCTTTCAAGTTGCTTAACCTTTCAAATATATGTGAACACATACAAAAAGAACTTTCCTAGCCCTATTTAAATTTGGAAGAAGGTTCTTCATAGAACTTTTTAAGGTTTCGTGGAAATAGAACCGTCTAGCACTGCTTAGGGGGTGAAAATACCGGACAAAAAACCGTAGTTCCAATATTTAGCTGTTAATGTGCTTTCTCCATACTTGACATCCCCGCACTTTATATCGGTTTATCAGTCCTATTTTATATTTAGTCCAGTCTATATTAACATCTAATTACTTTTCCATTACATGCTGCGGCCAAGTCGAATCGAAGTACTTACCCAAAGTTCTCAATTCCCTCTCTCGAAATCGCAAAGTAGTTGTAATTCGACCTGTTTTTCCATAGATAATACTTCAACTCTCTGTGTCCTTGTAACAACCCAACGCTTTAAATTTAGATCACGTCCGAACACATTTCTGGGCATTTTACCTTCATTGCATATCCACCATTTTAAATTGGAGTGAGCTAAATAAAAATACCATAACAGTAACCCCTTTTTGGAAGATAATCGGCAACAATATAATAAAACTTGAGTATTTTAATTTCACATCATTTGCGGCAGTAATAGCAGGTGATGAGATCGATCAATTGACTCGGGATCACTTATCATGAGAACTTGCGTGCCAAACGATGGAATTGATTTATCGTATTTCAATCAACTGATGGACTGATGTTTTTGTAGGCCAGTATACAGCCCTAATATAAGATGATAAATTTGGCGATTAAAATTGGATGATTGATTTCTCGATATTCAATCACCGAATGACTGACTGTTGTTTGTAGGATAGGCCGATTTAAGATAAATCGATCGATCGATTGATAGAGTGGTCGATGGATTAAGGATAGATGAATAAAAGTTGCCTAATGAAAAGAAGGCTGAGTAACGTGTTCACGATTTAAATTGAAGTTCACTGGTAGAAAATGTTATTTGAAGTATGGCGGCTCAATGTCCATCTTCTACTATAAACATGCACATTTTTCTTTCAGATACCCCGTACTGTCAATGGACAGAATTCATACTATGTGAGTGTGATGTGACAACACTTGGTCTAACATGTTTTATTCCCTACAAGGCCTCTAGGAAAGTTAACTGTTTAGAGACAAATTGTGTTTAGATTTGTTAAACCCTAAATACTCAATTTAGGTGTCGGGTTCATGCAGGTATGGGCGAATAATAGATCGGCATATTGCATGGCTGTTATAGGTGGTGGGTATAGAAATAAAGGTTCAACATACCCTTTTTGTCCTGTATTTTTCACCCTAAGCACTTCTATGGTTCTATAAAGAACCTTAAAAGTTCTATGAAGAACCTTCTAAATTTAAATAGGTCTAGGAATATTCTGTTGAAAAGTTAAGCAACGTGGAAGGCAGTGATGACACTTTGGTTCTAAAATATTTTTGTGGCCAAATAAAAATAATTGCTTTCTGTTCTACCAAGAACCTCTGAAGGGTGCTTTGTTTTAGTGTTCCTAGAGTTTAAGGTTCTACAAAGAACCATTTCTTGGCTACAGAACCTTTTTTGGTTCTATGAAGAACTCTAACAAATCTTCACGGGGTTCTTTATAGACCGTATTCAATATAGCCAGCCATGTTGGTGGACAAGATAGACGCATTCCAGTACTACAATACATTCACCTGTCAATGATCTCTGTGCAATCGCTAAACATGGATTGATTGACAGCTTAATGTATTGTAGTCCTGGAATGTATGCATCATGTCCACCAACATGTCTGGTGGCTGACGTCATATTGAATACGGTCCATAGAACCCAAAAAGGTTCTGTAGCCAAGAAAATGGTTCTTTGTAGAACCTTAAACTATAGGAACCCTTAAATGGATGGTAATAAAGCACCCTTCTGAGGACGGCCGTAGGTTCTTGGTATAACAGGAATGAAAAAATTGGGGGGCATGAAATTATTTTGGACTCAGAAGGTTTTCACCGCCTTTCATGTTGCTTAACCTTTCAAAATATATGTGAACACATACAAAAAGAACTTTCCTAGGCCTATTTAAATTTGGAAGGTTCTTCATAGAACTTTTTAAGGTTCTTGATAGAACCTTAGCACTGCTTAGGGTGAAAAATACAGGACAAAAAAGGGTTCTATGTTGAACCTTTATGGTGAAATAGATAAGGTAAGAGGAGTATAAGGAGGTGATGTGGCTATGTGTATATTAATTGGTTATCCTGGTTTATTTATTGCTGAAGTTGATAACGTTGATGAGTGTATGTGTTAACATGGATAGCCTGAGGATTAAATACACTGCAAAAACAGTGTTTAGAAACGTGGTGCAAATTAGTGTTTAAGAGATTTGACATGTTAAATTCATATAAAACACTTGGCATCAAATGTATAAACACGTAATGTTAAATCCCTAAACATGTTTAGATTTTAAACATGTTTAAATATAAGGTGTTAGAGTATTAATTAGACATTTCAAAAGTTTCAGAAACCGTAGGTGCAAAATAGGTTTAGAAAAGTGTTTAAATTCTAAGCACTGCTTTTGCAGCTATAGACTATAGTTGATGAATGTTGATGAATATAGATTGAATGATAAAGGGCAGAAATGGTATTCTTGATTGCCAAATCCGTTTAATCAAGGGTGAACGACCCTCTAGCTTCAGTATGTCCATGATACCTACTGACCTAGTGTGGTATTCGGAAGCGTTATCAAGGCCAAGTATTGGGATTAAGAGCTCATGAGCCCTAAAACAGATCTCACTCAGATAGGCCGAAGAGGAGGGTTTTTTACGTTTCTTCATAAAATATTCCGACACGCGAATAAGGGTGTATATAAACCAAGCCTATATATGGCTTACTGTCTAGATTGCCCTCAGGCTTCCGGGGGAGAGAAATCCATAATTTGGGCAAATTACTTTTTTCTTCTTCTTCCCTTTTTTTTTTAAGTTGGTGTTTTGGTCTGTGACCCACCGATATTGCAATCGCTGACAGATCAGAGCCGAGAATGTTTTGAATTTACCGAATGCTATGTGTTATGACAGTTGTATTAATAACTCAGACCTGTGGGCATAGGTATTAGAAATAAGCTAGGACTTTCTTTTTTCCTACAAAATATCGCCTTTTTAGCCCCGAGAAATATGATACAATACGGATTTTCCGGGCCTGAAAGAGGAGATTTCTTAGATTGGGACGCAACTATTTATTACAGTAAGGCCACACGGGAGCTGACGGGCTACTCGCGTGCATGGGGGAAGCGCGCTGTCAATACCAGCGGCGATGTCGCGAGCCGTTAACATAACAAACCCAATGTTCATAATATTTTAAAAGGATTTAGGGCCTACTTAAGACTTCTGTACCCAGAGTATACGCTTCTCCCAAATCAAGAGTTCCAAAACATAATTGAAAGCATTATTTCCAAAACGGCTTCACTTTTGACTGGTTTTGTAAGAATTCGCTTCCCTTTGAACATGGTCGTATATATTTGTCAGAATTCACCAATTTTAACAAATATAGATCTCACAACACACCTCAAATTTTCTTATGGGTGAAAGCGAGAGGTAAATTTTGAACAAATAATAAAATCTAGGCCTATAAAAGCGAATCTGCATGGCGGGAATTCACAATTTAAAGTTTGCTCATTTGCAACCGAGCCTTCGGATTCCATAATATGGTTTCACATCATGACAAGGAGAGTCTGATTTTGAGTGATATGAGTTCGGGAAATTAAGACTCCCGTAAGATCCATGCACTCCCTTACTGATATTGTCGAACGGTGCAACAGTGGTGACCCAGTAGGGGGACAGGGAGCTATATGGAGTTTACTCCCCCTGCTCGAAATATCGGGGGAGCAATTGCTACTCAAAATTTCCGCACGAATAACATTTGAATTTTCGCCTCGTTTCTTGAGGGATTGTGACCAATTTGGCCTAAATTTGAGTTAACGTAAATTGGGCTAATTCTCGCGCGCTTCGCGAGTATTTTATCCAGTTTCCCTGAGGAAATCAGATCCACCCAGGAAGGACTAACTCGGTGTAAAGAAACTGAGTGTCCCCCATGAGAGAGGGTATAGCAATGTACGGAATAAACCGTGACCTTGTAGACGAGGCCATTTAGGTACAGTGCTGAAACAAATGATGCATACATCAGCACTCAATGGAGAACACACTGCACAGATGGGTGGTAGGAGATTCCGTCACACGGACACTGTATTATATGACACCAGGTTTAAAGTTAGAGAAAACAGCGACAAAACTCGTTTTTGTCTTATTTAATTATTATTTTATTTGTTTTATGACAGTACAACTTATTTTGACCAATAGGCCTTTATACGCATACTACCATTATTTTATAAAAATCAACTTTCAATTTAACAAAGGTGCCATATTGCACAAATTGCACGCATGGATCCCAGAGATATTAATCTAAACGAAACACGGCAACTTTTCTCCTTAATATTAATATATTGACTGCACGAAAACACAATTGGTGTGAAATCAGAGAGGGAAAGGAGAAACAGAAACGAGGAACTATAGAGAAATATAAATTTACCCAATTAGCAGGTTGTTTTTATTTCCTGTTCAAATGTTATTTCTAATAAATATCGTGACGTGCTTTCTTATCTTTGTTGTCCGATGCCTTCTGGAATCTAGGCGTTGCGTGGATAAGGGTTCAGATTCAGGGACCATGAATGTAATGTAAACATTTGCAGCCAAAGCTTTCCTTTTTAACACATCTGTCTCAACCCGTTTTAATAAATCTGCCACGCTGCCATGCTGTCATTTAAAGTCGCAATAATTGCACATTTTTTTAAAGAACGCTTCCAATTTGGGGGCGCTCTTCAAAAAAAGTACGCTAATATTGCTTTAATGGCTTAAACCAAGACTAATTGCAAAATAACAACTTCTTAAAAGTTACTAAGGTTACCCTAATTAAAGCACCACGCTCACTGGTGTTAGATTTACATCATCTCGATGTTAAATACCACTATGTTAGTTTTATATTAACACACATTTTGGGGTTACAATCATGATATGACACTGTTTGGTGTTAATTTTACACCACATGTCGGTGTTAATTATTTTTAACACTGCCGGTGCCAAATTGATACTACTGGTGTTAATTTAACACCCTCATGCAATCAATACGGGACCGCGCCGACGTTTGCAACGTTGGTGTTAACACTTATATTTGTAACGTCTGACATTTAAAATGTTTGATGTATTGTAACTGCTTACCTCCAACATTTGATAAGCAGATCATCAAAATACATAATTAAAATTTTGCAGTGACATCACTGCAAAAACTGGAGTGTTAGCTTTAACACCGTGGGTGTCGATTTTAACACCCTCCTGGAATCAATAGGGGACCGCACCAACTGCTGTTAGATTTACACTGTTTCAGTGTTAAATACTAACATGTTAGTGTTGTATTAGCACAGATTTTGGTGTTATAACGTATGGTATGACACTGATTGTTAATTTAACACCACATGTCGGTGTTGATTATTTTAACACTGCCGGTGCCAAATTGACCGCACTACTTGTGTTAATTTAACACCCCGGAATCAATACGGGACCGCACCCTCCGTGTTAATTATCACTAAACTTTGGTGTTATCATCAGTATATTTGTAACGTCTGACATTTTAGTAGAAAATTTTGACCTTGTTATTATTTGCTTCTATTGTAAACAGTGCTTACCTCTACCATTTCGTAAGCAGATTACCAAAATACCGTAATTTCGACACCGGAAAATTAACACCGACAAGCTTGACACCGACTTGATGTTAACATTTTAACACTCTAGTTTTTGTAGTGCTGCAGCGAGCGGTGTTAAATCCTATTTCAACAAGAAACTAATGCCGACAAGCTTGACACCGACATGGTGTTAAACTTTTAACACCCCAGTTTTTTTTCCAGTGTCAGAGAGTAAAATCTACCTTTTTAAAACCTTTTTAGACGGAGCTTGATAAATTGGTATGCCTTTAAAACATCGTAAACATATTAAAAGTAATACCAATGATTTTGACTGTAGGCCTATAAAATCCATGCAGAGACAAAATGAATTTAACACTTTGGGTGTTAACTTTAACACCCAATGAGTTTTACAATCCGTTTTTTCTGTATTACTCTAAGAACCAATCTTGTTTTTGATTGGACGGTCAGTACCACTAGCGGCATGCAGTTTGTGCATTTATTTTGTTGTAGCCCGTCAAATTACATTTTTGCAAGATAGACCTACGTGCCTTTGCTTCCAATGTTTACCAATATAGTTAAATGATTTACGCGTGGTATAGACCTAAGTAGAGTGAACTGACAGAGGTTTCAGCACAATATTGGAAAATGCCGTCTTTTGCTTTGCAAGATGATGGATGGTTTGAAGTTCTAAAAAGTACAATTGACAAGATATGAAGGAACCACTTAAACTTTGGGAATTTAGTGTTTGTGTATAATGATTGCACTCTCTCCTTAAGTGACAGAAAAGCAAGACTGACAAAATGTTTTAAGGTCACGTTTTATCATATTTGTGGCAGTTACAGGTAATTTATCAAAGGGCAAAACATATAGGAACTTTGGCAACAAATAGATAACTACGTCCATTAGCATGATTAGAGCTGGGTCTCATGCACATTCCAGGTAACAATGGTAAAACAAAATTGATGATTTTTATTTTATGCGGCGCGCGATATACGCCCACGACTTTTGTTTAAAGGCAGTCATACAGTGTATGCCTATAAGTATTAAATAATTCAATAGAATTAATATAATAGTATACTTTTTCGACATATGTGGGGAAGCTTCTTTATCCTCTTGGAATTGGTCATTCTATACCGTTAAATGCATGTCCTCCTGTGACACAATCGATCACAACCCAAGTCGCGTGCCATCTTGCTTTCATTGTTAAATCCACTGAATGGAAATCGAACTAACAAACCAACAAAGTCAATCTGTCTAAAAAGAAAACTGACAAACCGGAATAATTCCTATTCATTTCTTTTGGCATCCAACGATTCTTATGCAGATATAGACCTTTCCATTATTGTTCAAGGTACCCTTGAAGTATTGAAACAAACCCCGTAAATCCTGCCACGCGTCAGGGGTAACCCAGGGTTAATTCCGCACGCGAACCATTTCATTTGGATCACCTTTCTATACGTTATTGGGTGGAGTTATTAGCCTTAACATTTTGATTGGTCGAACCACCCCATGAACAGATACTGAAATATTTTCGGTTGCCGGGGCTTACAGCCTGCCCAACTGGTGAGCAAAGAATGTATAGTGGCGTTATAAATTGCCTAATATAACCCATGGGGCAATCATGATATGCATTACGTTAGTGAAGTAATATTGGATCCAATGTATAGAAATTTTATATATAACAATAGAGTCTAAATGTTTTTATGGGTTTTTTGGGTTTTTTTGTTTTGTTTTGTTTTGGTTTTTTTGTTGTTTTGCACTCGACAGGTCTATATCATCATAGACGTCGATATTATATATCTTGATTGCAAATCTAGCTTTATGGTTTGCATAATTTATAATTATACAACCCCTGTAGAATTTTAACATGTAAATTTTGTGTTTTGAAGATTGCCACCTAAAATGATCAATTACAAAGTTTCATTGTAAAACAGTTTCACATAATAATTGGAGAACACCAACTCATGAAACAAAGTTGTAAAACTGCAAGCGTAATATTTGCAGAATACTTTAAAAACAACCCAGATTAATTCAGCCAAGATAAATAATACAAATGTTTTAGATCTATAAGTTATAATCGTATGAAACGTATGAAATTTTTGACTTCCTGAAAAAAAAAACATTAAAACTCCCAAAAGTGAGAGACAGAGAATAAAATGAGCAAAACAGGCTATATTCGTGTATGCCCTTAAACCCTTGAAAGCAGAGAATATAATCATAATACTTGTGACCTGTACGAAATTTGCATTGCGATTGCCCGTACATACCTAACTTTGATATAAACAAAACATACAATTGCAAAGAAAAATTCTTCCTAATTCGGTCAGCTTGAATGAAGTTTAAATCTTAACCCAAGCCGTAATTCAATTGAAGACTTGAAGTAACCATTAGGAATTGACCGTGATCTTGACAGTCCGTATTATTTGACCTAACCCCTCTGGCCATTGACCCATTAACACAGGTTAAATTCACTTGCGAGTAACAAACTTGCTTTTCAATATCAAGTCATGGGCGAGTGAAATACAAACCTATTTTCACAGAAGCGCGCGTGCCTATTCCCTTCACTCAAATTCTTATATAAACGAGTAGCAAGTTCACTCTCAAAAGAGTGAAACGCTCAGAAACCACTCATACAGGAGAACACCTTTATGAGTGGTAAAAATTCACTCTGAACTGAGCGTGAAAGTTAATTGCCCGCTAAAATGAGTGGAATTGTCATCAAAAGTCAACTTTCACTCCTTTCAGAGTGTGTTTTCCACTCAAGAAAGTGTTGTCCCTCATTTAAAACTCCCTCAATGAGTGGAAATTCACTCTTTTACATAACATTTAGAGGTAGGTTTTTGTGCAAAATAAGGTGCTTTATGTAGGCCTAATTAGAATCAGCAAGGTGGCTTTGTGTGAAAACCTTCATCATGTCAAAAAAAGTTTGCCGTGCATATACAACCAATTGGCATCATCACTGAGACAGAGTGTAGCACGTAAATATATCCCAGCATGCCCGGTTGGCAGTAATCATAGTCCGGCAGGTATCATATGCCGGGCATCCATAGACAACAACAGAATACAAAGCCTGAAACTAATTTGCGTGAAGATTCAACTGAATCGATTGCCCTAATTGTTCACCATTGTCCACGGACTGTGAGCCCGGAGGACTTATATCTCCTGCCACACCTGTCTTAAAACATTTTGTTCCCAACTGAACAATTAGTCCTTCCAAACCTTTTAAAATAAATTATGAGTTGAGGGCATATGAAGTTGTTTTGAATTTAACACCTTCCCCTCAAATGATGGAACTTCACGCTGTTCTAACATCTGCTATATAATTAGCTGCAATGCATGGTCCAATGTCACTTTTTCACTCAGACAGTTAAATTTAGTTGCCTTAAATGAGGATACTGACATTACCTTCATGAACACTTTTCTATATCGAAGGGCACGATCAAAGTCTTTGTTAATGTTTTATAGCAGAAATAATTCAACGACACTTGGGTGTGTATAAGGGGATATTCTGCTAGAAGTTCATCTCTGACGAAAAGCATAGTCTGATTGATAGGCGATGAAGTATGCACTAACATCTCTTTGTTTTGGAGGTTAATGATAATCATTGTTGTTGCGATTTAATATTAACCCAACTATAAAACCTTGAGCTTTTTTAAATATAGTTCGTCAACCATTTGGTTTTATAATTCCGTGGTATTCATGAAATTCTAAAACAGCCGGCACGCACTGTGGTATAGATTACGGCCTTGATTTGAAAGCTCCCGACCAATATTTATGTTACTCAAATGTATTTGACATCCATGTCACGGGCCGGTAAGAAATTTCACGGGGTAACCATCATCGGCTCTTGTAATCAACGTGAGGAACTTGACCCTTCAAAAGCAAATATTGTTATTCTATTTTTCTTTTTTTTTATCACTGAACCATAATCTTATCGGATAATGAACGGTACGTGTTTTGAACTTTGGAACAACATCTTAAACGCGTTTCAAATTTAAAACTCAACTTGGTTTAAACATTTTAAGCATGCATGGGCTTAAAATGTTTAAACGTGAGTCCCTCGTAACCAAGGTTTACAACCAAGTAGGCCTACACCATATTTCCAATTTTTGAGAAGTTTTTGGGCACAAAAACCCAGCCATATGGAAATTGACAAGAACGACAACAAGATTAAGGAAACTGGTGATTACCAGCTGCGGTGAAGATGCTTCGTGTCTTCAATTCTAGTGTCATGTGGTCCTCCCTTAGAGAAGATATGAAAGGAGACGTCGTGCGTGTCCTCCTGTAAGTCCTCCCTTAGGCCTACAAGGACTTAAATTCAGGAAGTTGGAAAATAAGACATGTCATGATTTGGTCTTGGATTTTCTATACACGACTCTGCATGCATATCTTCTGAGGCATGAACCTGCTGACAAAAAAGGCGTGTCTTAGGCATCCATGTCTTTAAATAAAACGGCCTTCAATTACGAATTTTTTATCCATAACAGAGGTGTTGAAGATGTGTCTTGCAAGAAATGGAGAACTTCAAATGAAAAGCTTGGATTTATATATAGTGGCGTATCATGGGTCTACTTTCTTCACGAAATTAGCAGTTATGCATAGCCATGCATGATAACACTATGCTTTTCTCTCTGTTTATTAATCGGAGACCTAAAACAAGTAATTGGGAAGATAAACGAGAAATATTTTTGACAGGTTTGGCCATGCACGCTATAACTGTAAGATGTATATACTTTTGAAAGTCAATCTAATAAAGAGGAAATTAGCGGATCATGGAATTCGACAACAAAAGATATGAAACCATAAGTAATGCTTTGAAGAGCATTGTAGGCTTTAAGAATTATATCTCAAGTGTTTTGGTTTGAGTTACACCAGTTCAGATAGGTACCAGCATCACTTTTAATCAGAAATGTTACAGCACTTAACAAGATGAATTACAACTTATACGCTAATTACATGTTTGGTCAATTCAACACCATGTGGATTCCATCTTAGTGTGATAAAAATTTATGAACAAACAAACATGACAGAATAACATTGGAGTGATAAACGAGTATATTTGAAAAATTACACGTTTTTGCATAGATTAAAGACACTAATCAGTGATTTGCCTAAATCAGCAAATCGAAAAAATCATCACAAATCAGATATTACTGGCCATGTCATGGAACAAAGTACAGGTATCCTAACATACCCTGCCAATGATTAATACCAGAAGCAAACCTATAAGGACAGAATCAGATTTTTAGTCCCTTACTGGTCCGAACGGACACTTACTACAACACGTATTGAATGGAGAATCGTATCTTGTAACCTGCCGTTTTCTTCCTTTTCTGTCAATTTCTACCGCTGAAAGGTAACTTATGAAAATTCTACAGACTTATCCTTCACTTTCAGGCTATTACTGCAAATTTCAAAATTTTTTCATCACTGATATGTCTTTTAAAACTGATCGTCAGTTCTGCAGAGGGCATGCAACTCGAGTGCGTGCTATATGAAAGGGGCAGATATTATCGTGAGCCACAGCCTCGTCCCCGATACCTATAAGAGCTTAAAATTTTTAATGTAATTTTCAATTTACTTTTAGAATAACAGTGACCACTGGATATAGACAAATCCGACGAGCCAATGATGGTCAGAATTGAGCCGCCATTACTTGGGGGCATCCACCCCAAAACCTACCCAAATCGTTTTGTACGTCGATACCACGCCTTGATTAAGTAGAATTCAAAAGCTCCACTTAATCTGCACATGTGGGTGCATTCCAAGCAGGAATGCACCCCACTATGACTGCCAAAGTTGAGGTGTTGGAATGGTCAAACGGATTCGTTATCATGCATTTTTATTCGGATCCAATGTGTTTTTTGCATACATGTATATGCACCTAATTTTGTATACGCTTCTGCTGCGCTGAAATTTGGAAAATAATATCATGGTTTATTTCGACAATCTATACTTACTGATTTCAAACCAAAAGAAAGTGCTAAATCATGAACATGCACCTTTAATGTAGGGCCTAAAATGTTAATAGCTAAGTAATTCGAATCATATTGCCCCGGAGAAGTATACCTATATACCTATATATATATATTAGTCCCGGATATTGCCTGTATTTGATCAGATATGTCTTCAACAGGTAAGACCACAAGTCCAATTTCCTGAGACGTGTCTTGTCCTATCGTACCATCATGTCATATCCCCCGTTTCGCACGCAAGAATCATGGATAAGACAAATCATCATAATCAGACAAGGAGAATTAACCACAAGTCGTAATGGACCTTTTTTCACTTTTTAAAATGATACAGTATTTGCAGGAGTAAGGCCTAAATAAATCCAGAGATTTAATATTTCACAACTGAGAAGTTTTATCAATATAAAGTTTATTATTATAATCACTTGTGGTATTAAGGTTTTTTAAGATTTAAGCCAACGAATGCAACAGCTGCTCGCGAGTACGGGGCCTATTTGCGGATTAAGTTGTATATGTCGCGTGCCTATGATATTTTTTATATACAACACATATAACATTGTTCAATGTAAGAATGTACAATCATTGTCCGTGGAAAGGGGCTATTCTTTTCGGAGACATCTTGTAGACGACCGACACGCGAATAGAGATTTAAAGGTGATTAGCAAAGTCTCCGTAATGAGACCGCAAGTGACAAACGCACGCCCCTGAATTATTAATTATTGTTCGGCAATGTACCCTACTTTACCCTTGACAGCTCACGGTTTTAAGCATGAAGTTAATTATTACCGGTATAACATAATTTCATGGTTAGTGCAAGGTGAACTCAAGAATATCCTTGATACCTGTTCATCAGATTACTTTTTAAAAGTTTTAGCGACCTTAACACTCCTATTCGTTCAACATGTTGAAGTTACATGATTTAGGGCCTGCACCTTCCGCTTTAAAAGCCAAATTGATCAACAAAGTCCTCCACAATGTTTACAGAAACTTAAAGACTATATGGGCCGAGCCTGAACTCCTTCAGAAAGTGCTTTTGGTTGTCTCACACTGGGCATACCCGGAGAATGAAAGATTGATCAAAAACGAAGCTGATACTTATACCATTTTAATAGTTCCACCTCTAAAGTTGCACATTTTTAGGTAAGGAATACACCAAGATAATTATCTTGTTTACCAGGAAAATGTCTAGTAAGGGCAATACCAAATTATCTGAATAATTATGTGGCTCCAATACTTTTTTATAACAACATGGTGAATTTTATGGCAAATAGAAAATAATAACAACAAAACACACTTTTATATTTGATGAACCCTATAAATTACGTCATAGTTTTCACAATAGTCCCAAAATCTAGAGTTGTGGCTATTTTTTTCAAGGACTGCAAATCCACTCATAACTACAATTGCCAGTAATAATCTTAATGCATTTTGGGTTTCATTCATTAAAAAACAAACAAGATTCCAGCATAAATATCACTTACCGCAGTTCTCTAGAATTTTCAAATGGTCTTTAAGAACATCAATAAACGCAAATATTGCGATATTGGTTCCGGACATTTGGACAGTTGTACTTTTGATGTGAAGTGATGTTTTTTAACTGGTCTCTCTTCAGCTGTTTTGATAGACCTCACCAGGTTGCAAGAAATCGAATGTATTCAGGAACACAATCAATTAATAAAATCCGAAGTAATCAAGTTTTTGACTTTGGTACCAGTCTGTTTGGGTTTTATGTAAAATCAGTCTATATAAAAAGCCTAATCTTGGTTTGACCATGTCATATTTTTCTTTGTTTCATGTCTAAGAGCGAATGTCAGATTTTGCGAAAACGTGTGCACCTATGAGCTATAGGCCCAGTGGGACCCGCTAGTCTATTGTCATCTTCTGTCTGTCTCTATCTGTCCCCCATTTGGATACACAAGCCTTCAGATTGGTGGTTGCACGTAAAACTGTGCACTTTATACTTTATAAACTTTCGACGCTTTATCTTCCATTATTTTCTTTTTTTAATAAACAACTACTTCAATTTGTATAACGCTTATACCCCAAAACTTGCCGCGTGTTTAAAACACAGTAATGGAAAAGGGTAGTTGGTTGATACAGAGCTGGCACAAAGACTCGTGTGTTGGAATTATTGCAACACCAGGTCTGGTGTAAGCCGTGGTATCAAACGTGTTTGGCTTCAGTGACTGGGTTAAGTTTTAGGATTAAACGCTTGGGTGTGGTTGCTGCCAAAATTTGGTATGCATTTTGGTGATCTGCGTATGTATGCTAGAAGTAAGCAGCTAATAAGGAACAACAATAAAACAGCAAACCTTTTCTCACTAACATGTTAGAGATGTTACAGAGCGAAAAGACAAGTTTTAACACCAACTGTTGGTTGTTAATTAACACCAAAGAGTGTGGTCTTCCTGGGACACCAGGAGGGTGCTAATTAAAACCATGTGTCAATTCACACCAAGAGGGTGTTATTAACAGTTGTGTCATTTAACCCCAGGAGGGTGGTAAAATACATAATTAACACCGACATGTGGGTGTTAATATTAACACCATAATGTTATGTCATATATTGGAACACCAAAAATAGAGTCAATATAACACCAATTTGGTGTAAGTTTTTTTGAACACAATAGGTGTGGTCCTCTCCAAAACACCGGCTGGTGTTACAATCAACACCCTCCGTTGTTAATCTAACACCGATGTTTGTTGAAAGTGTACGTTTTATAAACGCCAATGCCTGTCTATATATAACAATTGATGTTTTTCATTTAAACGGGCCGTTTATTTTTAAACAGTAGGTGTTTTCTCCCTAAAATGGATAGCCGTTTATTTTTCAAATGGTTATCATTAAACTATTTGCTGTTTAAAAAAGAAACATTTCAACGTATATAAAATCAGCATTTATAAACTGTTTATCAAAAACTACGTTTTTACATTTACTGAGTGTTTAAACACTTTGCAACTAAATGGATGATTATAATGGAAAATTGCGAGGTTTGATAAAATTGAGTAGTGTTTATAAATACAGAAAATAATGGGAAGGATAATGCGTTGAACGTTTATAAAGTATAAAAGTTATTTTTACTGTGGGGCGTAATCAAAAAGATGGAGAAAGTAACAGAGGCTGAGCCATAACACTTTGTTCATTTCCGGGGGTGCTGGGAATCACGAAAGCCGGTTTTTCAAACAAATTTGAAGAAAAAAACTAGCCCGCGAGTCAGGTAATCGCGAAAAAACAAGGTAATCTCTTGTGTTCAATTTTATGCTACTTCGAATGTATGTTATGTTGCAAACAACGAGGACAGAACACATTGATATTTACTATGGCCTAATTGACCCCATGCCATAATTATTTCCCTGGCACGCGTATGGCAAGCCATAAAGGCCATAACGTATTGTCCACAACGCGTTGCGACATTTCGGCAACCTTGCAAGAAGTAGCAACGCGTTGCGGCGCCGGCCAATTAGAAATGAACGAATTTCTGTGACGTATTTCAAAATTTTCTGTGACGTCTTTCAAAAATTAGACCCAGATTATCTACAACGCGTTGTGGAAACTCACAACGCGTTGCAAGCCTTCACACGCGTTGCGACCTTCACAACGCGTTGTCGACCTTCGCACGCGTTGCGAGGTTCACAAGCATAAGGGTCATAACGTATTGCCGCAACGCGTTGTGAGAAAGTAGCAACGCGTTGCGACATTTTTGCAACGCGTGTTCGGCGGCGTCGGCCAATCAAAATCATCTTTGTGACGGTATTCAAAATACAGTCCACAACGCGTTGCGGCAATACGTATGACCCTATGGCCTTCACAACGCTTTGCAATCTTCACAACGCGGCTGGAGCTTCACAACACGTGTAAACTCACAACGCGTGGTGATGCAATAGGGTCTCAAACATATTCCGCAACGCGTTGCGAAGGTTTTCAACGCGTTGTGAATGTTTTCAACGCGTTGTGAATTTTAGATTTTTGAGATACGTCACAGAAATTTGCATGATTTGATTGGCCGACAGAACCCGCAACGCGTTGCCGAAATGTCCGCAACGCGTTGCTGAAATGTCGACTTTCTCACAACGCGTTGCGACAATACGTTACGCCCCCTATGGCTTGTGGACCTTAGCAACGCGTTGTGGAAGCTGCAAAAACGCGTTGTGAAGCCGTAACGCGTTTTGAAGGTTTGCAACGCGGTTTGGCAAAGTATCTAGCAACGCGTTGTGGGTCTATTTTTTGAAATACGTCACAGAAATCATTATTTTGATTGGCCGACGTCGCAACGCGTTGCCGAAAGCCAGCAACGCGTTGTACTTTCTCGCAAACGCGTTGCAGCAATACGTTATGGCCTTTATGGCTTGCCATACAAGCGACTATTTTATAATATGCAACCTTTTTGTAGCCATTCGTATTTGTGGTACATTGACGATACTTATGCGCGTGCTTTTCAAGATAAACATATAGGCTATATAGTGAAGTTTTTGCTATAGTATCAAAAGAAGCGACAAAGAACATTTCGAATCTTGATAAACATCGCAAAACAAACTGCCCGGGTTAATAGCCATGATAAATGAAGTTCAATACGAGTTTATCAGGGCCGTACGCAGGATTTTTTTTTTACACGGGGGGGGGTCTTCGAAACAGTGACCGTTTTGGGGGGAAATGACCCGAACCGCCCCCGAATGGTCCTTTTTGACGTTTTGAACCTGTCCTCACCAAAAAGTGGACTTTTTCGTCATATTTCCCCTAAATTTGGGACCTTTTATCAAAAATATCGGCAAAAGTGGACCTTTTCCCCTTTTTTGTGGAATTGGGGGGGGGTGCGACCGCCCCCCCCCCCCCCCCCCTGCGTAACGGGCTGGAGGTTATGCCGCCTTTAATAATATATCTAAGCCTCACAAAAATACACAGACAGAATAGACTCAGAATCATAAATGAAGACGATCTAGTCGCATTTCGTCAACTTCTCTTATGAATCTACTATAACCTAATTCAAACACTGACCCCTAACCCTATACCCCTATTAAATCATACATGACCCAAAAATTAGCGGAGTTAATGAATATTGACCCCTGCAACCCTCATACCCCACACCCTGTGAAATCTTCATTTGGGGCATGCCTATTTGTCAGTATTGTCAGTTCGCAAATTTTATTCAAAGTTTTGGTCAAGTTTTATCTGGCATTTTTCTTTCTTGTCATGCCAGTGCGCCAGGTCGCCATAAAGTGTAAATTACATCATTATAAACCCTTGTCCATCATTGCATGATGGTATATTCTATATGGGGTCCCTGCCCAGACTTAGTCAAGCCTGCCCTTTAAAAACTGTTTTATCACTGGGTCTTTGAATACATAAGCCAGACAATCCGCTCGCTTACGGCACGCGCATGCGTAAGTGAGGGGCACACGACAGGTGTTGGGTACCTGTTGTACTTACAAAAGATCTCCGGTAAGCAAGGACCTTTTGTGGATTTCATAATTAAAGGGACAAAATGCATTGAAAGAAAATCCCTATTTTCTTTTTTAGTAAATTCTTTGGTGTATATTATTTATGTGACGCACGGAGCGCGGTTTGAGGTTGATTGTGCTTTTTAAATGACGATTTTCGAGACGTTGTTCACATGTCTTGTCAATTTACCTGTTTAAAATACCATTGCCCCGGGGGTGGAAAACCAGGTGATTTCGTGCCCGGGGGAAACTTAGGAAGAAAACTGCCCCATGAGATATCTTAAGTCGTCCACTAATTTTTTAGAAGTTTTAAACAGCGTACTTATTTTCTAAGTTTAAACAGGTAATGTCTAATAGGCCTCTAAACAATGTGTCAAGAATGCTTATACATGCTCTTCCCAACCAAAAATAAACCCAACCCTACGTGATCTACTGATCTAAGTTGCCACTTGACTTCAAGACCGTCTCATAAGCTGACCGAAATAGGACTCCAAATGCTTATAGGTTTGTGTGCATCATCAATGCTTGCATATAAATAAAGTGCATTTTACGATAGAGTTTTAAAACATTAATTTATGATGAAGTAAAAAATAGAATCTAGCGACATAATATCAAGTTGTTCACTTTGAACGGATTTCATTCACCTGCGTTTTTTACCTGTATAATCATCTGTGGCTCGCCCGTAGACTTCACCTGAGTACTTATACGTGCTGATGCAGTTGCTATAGCGCGAAAGGTACTCCGGGCTGTATACGAACACCACAATATCTTTTATCAGCTTTTATAGCTTCACGTACTTAAAACCTAATAGTACCATAAGCAAACGCCAAATACGAAAGCCCAAAACTTCCACCATGTCTTGTGTGCAATCTAGCATCTATTCCATCCCGGCATCTTATCTGAGTCAGCTTGTGCACGGACACCTTGACGCATAAATTATCTCATAAATTTCGGCAGTAAAACTTGGGGCTATTCTGCCGGTACCTGCCGCCTTGCTTGTAATAGAATTGCTTATTTCTTTTCTCCTCAAAATCTTTGTTTTGAATCTTGTTTTTGACTCAGAATGTGGATGTCACCGTTCACAAATTAAATCCTTAAGATCCTTGAAGCTGGTATCCATGGAAAACAGCAGGAGGAAATACAACAAAGCACATGTGTGAATAGGAACTTGAATTAAGGTCTAATTCTCAGGGTATTGACCAGGTAAATAAACATTGGCACAACAGTGTCCACGTGGCTAAAGAAATCCACACAAGGTTAAAATCAGGGGTTTTTAATTTCTTTTTAAATGTGTAGAGAAAATACTGGCCGGTCCGCTATGTAAGGGCTTTGATCTTGCTGATGAACATTTAAACATGTTTAAAGGACTTCGATTTTTCGCACGGGCAATGAGGACATTAAAGTGGCTTCTATTATTCGCGGAAGGGGCAAGAGATCTTTTTCCGATAGAGCACATATACACTTTTACTAATGGGTGCATGGATTATCTCAAAAAGGCTTGAATTGGAAGGATTTGGATAGTTCCATGCATGGTTTCCAGTGTCGCCCCAAAGTTAGGTTTACGGTAAATGAGTTCTTTTTAGGACCATTCCGAATTTTGTATGTGCTTATAATACAATAAAAAGGCGGTCTCAATTAATTGAACGCAGTAGTATACTTTAAGCATCGTTAACTGAGATAATGCCTCGCAAAGAAAGCTTGGTTTGTTCAAAATAAAGTATTTTTCTGATTTCATTCAAATTTCTCATTATAGCTTTTGTAATCATGATGGTTTGCTAGATCTTGTTTGTGCATATGGATGAATGGATGAAAAGACCGAACTTCCACAGCACGAGCAATATTTTTCGTTTTCAGGTCTTTTCATTCACGGTTAGTGAAAGAACCAGTCATTAGAAATTCTAAATTTAGAAAATACTACGCTGGCAGGTTGCGAAATACAAAATATTGACTTGAGCACCACGCCACTTTGGTATCGGTAACTTTGCCCTGTTTGTGGGTTTATAGGGGAAAGCTCGACATTTGGAGTAAATTTGTCTTATGTGTTTGAAGGATTGCTAATATTTTTACCCGATTCTGTAATTACAGGCACAGTCGATCACAATACCATGGCATAAAATGAATCAATCTGCTTGGGCCCAAGTCATTCATGTGAATTGCCGAAAATAACAAATTGTTTTGCCGAATAAGGGCAGCTGTGCAATGATTTCCTGGAAGTGATCCTAACTGAAGACTAAGTACCGCGACCTAATTGCATTTGCAAATGCCATAACCTTCACCAGTCTATAGTACAAAACTATCACGGTTTTACTGCATGGAACTTTGCTAAAAAAAGCAACGTCCATAATGTTAAAACTTTTGGCATTCATATTGACAAAATAAAATGGTTGGTTTGAATCGTAATGCAGCTTTACTTATAAACTATAATCAATGGCGCCGGTTCAAAATTGGACGATTGGGGTAGGTTACAAACCTGCATCCTTTACTGGGAAAATTACACTGTACATCCTGTGGAGATGGTTCTGTTTTGTTGTATTTTTTAATCGTTTTAAGACGGTCTCTTGCCAAGACATGTATTTAATTAAGGGTTGCAAGACACCAGTTTTATGTGTTATTTAATTAAACCCACACTTCTTAATTTTGTTGCAGCTAATTAAGATATTATCTTCACGCTAGTATACGCACCGACAAAATATCAAACCAAATTTGTGTAAAAGGGGAATAAATCCACCGTCAGCTTGTAATTGTAGGCTCCCCCATTTTAAGGGGCTTCAACTTGCTGACGATCGCCTTGAGGACCTAATGATTAAACATATGGCACCTCACATGGTTACTACCACCTTTAGCGACCCTAGCCTTTGTTTAAATAAATCGACATTTAGCTTCTAACCTAGACACTAAGACCCTAGACACTATATCTAATCCTTAACTCTAAACCCTAACTCCTTACCCGTAACCCTAATAAGTTGCAGTTAAAAGTGGTATAATGATTGAGAAGGCATAATGTTAATTACCTTAAAGAAGAAACCTGTATATTCCCCATTTGGGTTTGGATTGCATTGTAATACAAAATAACTTATTAACCGTGCACGATTGCGAATATTGCTGCGCGATCTTCATTTATATAACACAGTCCTGCCATCAGCTATTTGAAGTATGATCGAATGTTGCTGTACGGCTATCTCCCAACATGCCCAAATGGATAAAAAAGCGAACCATAGTATCGAAATTATTTGGTGCGCAACGCTTATTTAAGTAGAATAGTCAGAATTCAGTAATGCGAATGCTGCTGTATCGTTCCCGAAGTGGACCACAAAGCGAGCTATAGTATTGCAAATATATCGTTGCGCACAGTTTATCTTAAGTAGATAGCAATATCGACTATCTAATCTAAGATGGACAACAAAGGCGACTATGTATTGCGAATATCGTTGCGCCACAGTTTATATAGCATAGCAACTATGAATATTTCTGTCAACTATCCTATAAGTGGAATAGTATTGCTGAATACTGCCTGCGCATAGCTATCTTACGTAGACCATCAAAGTGAAGTATTAAATGTCGAATGTTGAGTATACGGTTAAAAATAATCGTAAAAACGGGTTTAATCCGTAACTTTAAAATTCCGTACAAACACTGCAAAAATTGTGTCTAGCAATGGAGACACGTCTTCTTACACGTGTCCTAATTTAGCCGCTTTGTGCAAGTCACATAATATAACCACGCGTCTTGAGATTAAATCAATGCCTTTTATATACGAGTAAACTTGCGATAAGACATGACTAGAAAAAGTGGACTTGTTTAAAGCAACTTATTTCAATGATGGGTCTTTAATAAGGACACGAAGTAAGACATGTCCTATTCTGTTCCTATAATTGACTGCATGGCCAAAATACCATTTTTTAATTCTTATAGCTAGTCCATGTCTTAATTCTAAAGGCATTTAAGCGTGTCCATCAAAAGACACGTCCAAATGCAAGACATGACTTTTCTAAGGACCACTTCTAAAGTGGCTTCAAAGTCGCGGTCTTAAAATAGTGTCCCAGTATAAGGCACAGATTTTTGCAGTGTATTTTCCCTTAGAAATACGGAATTTGTACTCTAAATGCAGAAATAGTTTTAATTAGTTGTGATTACAACCAAACTTCACCCCATCTACGTAGATGCACCCATAAGGCGACGAAAAAAAACCCTGTTTTACGGGCGACGACCTTCAAGTAGGGTCAGTCCGTTCGGTATGGCAAATATTTTCTTTTTTCTTTTCGGAGGTCAAAATTGGCCGAAAATATCCCCAAAATCTGAACGATTCGGAGAAAAAATGAAAAAAATTTACAAACAAAATTTTCTAAACAATTACAAAACATTATAACGTAGGCTAAAACAGGCTGATTTTACATGATTTTTTGTACAAACTAAAAAAATTCTTCAAAACTGAAAAATCAGGGTCCGTCGGGCCAGTAACACAGGGTTTTTATCGTCGCCTAACCGTTAATCATGGCGTAAGTAGCCAGCTTTTTCTTTCAGAGAGGGGCAAGTTGGGCGGACAAAGGTATATTTCAGGGGGGGCAAGCATTATGTAAAAAAATGTGTTAGTATAGTGTATGGCCTATGTAAATCACTCATTTTTCAGGGGGGGGCAAAGAAGGGGGCAATATTCCCCACAGGGGGGGCAGCGCCCCCCTGCCCCCCCCCCCCCCCTCTGGCTAACGCCACTGCGTGTAATCTATATCCAAACGCACGTTAAGGAGGTCCTGTTATTTTACGGAACGAAAAAAGTCTCTGGAAATTTTGCTTGCTTTATGGCAGAACGCTTTATTTCTCCATATTCAGAGCCGAATATGTATGCGTCTGGCAGCAAAATTTCGAGAACTTCTGTAAAATAACAAACTTATAACGAGAGTTTGAGCATATGATGTACATGCATTGTGGAGATGATATAAGAATATACACGTAAATGTTTGCCTATATAATGTTTGGTGTGGCGAAGTTGGTTGTAATCAAGAATTAGCATAAACTATTTATGCTTTGCGAGAAAAAATCTGTATCTGTAAGGAAAAAATACGAGTATTTCAATTTACCGTGAGAACAATTTTACTACATTTTTAACAGTGATCCGTTTTAATTTTAAGAGTGCTGATAACAAGCGACCATAGTAATGCGAAATATTGTTGCGCAACAGCTATCTTAAGTAGATAGCAAATAGTAATGCGAATGTTGCCTGTAGGGGCTCCCGAAGTGGACAACAAAACGAACTACTGGTATCATTTGCGAATACTGCTCCTGCTGCGCAACAGCTATCTTTAGTAGACAGATGTATAATTATTTCGAATATTGCAACACGCCAGCTATCACAGATGTGTAGCAAAGTATAGCACATGTCACCACATGGCAAGTATATGTCTTACCCCATATTAGATGTGTGTGCTACAGCCAAAATATAATATATTGCGAATCCCGTACTGTCTTATATAACCTGTTTTTGTCTTAGTAAAGGAAATTTACACGCTATAATTCCACGAACGTACTGACCTTTCAAGTCGGGGGTGGGTCGGCAGGCGCGTTTTTTTATGAAATGACTCCTAAAAATACCCAAATCTAATAAAATACTATTAACAGGCCTTTCTGACCGTTATAACCTAAATCAACCCGTTTTAAACGAGAATAAGACCCAAAACGGCTGATTGTACGTGCATACAGCATTTAAAAAAACATTGTTCTCGTGCAACACGACGATAGGCCTTTTCTTCAGTAGATAGCACACTGAAGCTATTACAATCGAAGTTTACTATACAAAACTACAGACTTATCGCGAAATGTTGCCATATAACATCAGATGGTGGTAGTCGGTGTGTAGTGATGATGCTGCTGCTGTTTTTGTCTTTGATGATGATGATACGATGATGATGATGATTTCGTTTGGACAATTTTGCAAGTGTGCAAATTTTGTATTAAGATTTTGACAATGAATGATATGACATGATGATGACGACGTTTGACATGTTGAACGATGACGATGACGACTTTGATGATGAATGATGATGATTATGACGACAACGAATTAATGACGACGAACGAACACGAGACTACGACGACGCTGACGACGACTACAACGATGATGATGATGAATGCAACTTGCTTGGGCAATTGTGCAAAGTGTTGTATTAAGATTCTGATGATGAAATTATGAGGCATGTGACGATGATGATGATGATTTCGTTTGGACAATGTTGCAAGTGTGCAAAGTGTTGTATTAAGATTCTGACTACGATGACGATGATGATGATGATGACGATGACGTTGACGAATGATGATGATGATTACGACGACGACAAAGATGATGACGACGACGACAACGATGACGACCGACGACGATGACGAGGAATGATGATTTGCAAACGTGTTGTATTAAGTTCTGCTGATGATTATATATGATGATGACGACGACGACAACGACGACGACGATGACGACGACGACGACGATGATGATGATGATGATGATGGTGCCAAACTTGCTTTGTCAGTGTGCAAAGTGTTGTATTCAAGATTTTGATGATGATGATGATGATTACTGCTGACGACGATGATGCGACGATGACGATGACGAGGATGCAACTTGCTTGGTTCAGCCCAGTTTCACCATCATCAAAATTGAAGGTTGTCCTGCGATTCTCCCAAATATTTTTTGTGATTACCCGCTTTTCGCGATTAAGTAGCACCCCGGTAAATGCAAACGTTTTCTGTCTCAGTCCCAGTTACCACCCCCCTCAAAGCTGTACGACCTGTGCGATCTCCGAGAATATTTGTGTGTGTGTGTGTGTTTCACCCGGTTTTCGCGATTAGTAGCACCCCCGAAATCCAAACTTTTTTTTGTTCTCAATTTTTTTTAGTGAAAGCAATCAACAACAATCACAAAAATCACATCAAATACACGAAAGAGAGAAAAAGAAGGAAAAAAATACAGAAAATGCAGCAATCAAATTACAATATGTCAGCAATCATGTACCCTGTACTGTCTCGTTAGTAAAAATTACAGTCAAATTCACTTTTTAAAGTGGGCACCCAATTTGTCCCTTTCATTTTAAGCAATGAAGTATTCTGTGTTTCTCTTAAGTTGTAAAAATGCAATTTATGTCAGGTACGTTTGTTTTTTTCATGGAATTTGCAATCTATATCTGTAATATTTATACACAAAAGATGTATCTTACCATATGTTCTTAGAAATACCAAATATATTTTATAAAAATTATCCAAATACATGGATACCAAGTTTTAACCTCAAAATGTTCTGAATCTTCTGCCAGAGTGGAGGATCTACTAGCATTCACAAAAAATCTGAATAGATGTTTCAGGAGTTTTATGACAAACGACATTCAGGTGAATCATTCTTTTAAAGTCTTTCAAATAAAATCTCTGAATGCAATAGCTTTATGAAAACTTTTTGAAATAAAAAGAGCGTAAATGAGATTCCAATGGTACATTAAAACTTCCTAATGAATTTCCATGACATTTTCCATGATTGGATTAGTGAGGATATTAGTCCAAAAAGAAATTGCCTTATCAGGGGCGCACTTTCTAAAATAATTTTCAGTTGTTTTTGGAATCTTTAACTCTTGGCCGTTGAAATCAAATTGTCAACTTGTTTTGGTTCATTCCCAGTTATAGTTTGAAGCTGGCGATGTGAGTCTCAGAGAATAAGGATGGTCAGACCATGGTCAGACAGACTGAGAGAGTGCACAGACGTAGCCATTAATTATAGATAATAATAATAACGCAGATGTTTTTTTCGATGTGATTCGCATGATTGCACTAATAATATAGGCAATGACCAATAATCAATTAACAAGAAGCCTTAAAAGTAAACACAATCGTTACGCAAACAATCTCTGAAGGGCTTCTGATAATCTTTATGGAGCATTCATGCAGGGATCTCTGCTTAAGGATGTGCTTCCTGTTTAAGTGAGGTGCCAGTCACGGCGGGAGATTTGAACCATCCAAATGATCATAGAGAACCGTACAGATGGCTAATTACAGTCTCAACAAAAAACTGACGCAGTAGCATGAAAAACTGAACACAAATTGGTAAAAACAGGATCAAAGCTAATTGCTAATTTATTTGTCTTCCTTTTTTGTTAGGTTGAGTGTCTTGAGACGATGCGTTTTGAAATTACAAATTTAAATTAGGCAAAACACATGCATTGCATATAAAAAACTAAATTATGACATTTATCAAATCGTCAGGCGTTGGGGTAGCAGATCAAAATTGTTTCTAAGTTTTGCCCATAGGATGTGTATTAATTAATGCCGACCACATTTGGAGACGTTTTTTGTTCGTAACATGAAACATTTTGAACTTTCCAGGGCCTAAAAAGTCATGCATGTTCACTATATATAAAGAAATGAGAAAAATTGACTTTCTTTTAATAGCAAAAACTCAGTTTTGAAGGAGTACATTGGGGGACGAGTGTCGCCCACCCATACGAACACAAAGATTAACTTGCTAGACCTGGACGCATAAGAAACCAAAAACAACACCTCGGTAAATATCCAATTATATTATACATCAACCAACTTATTTAATAAAATTATAAGTTAGTGGAAGATAAAATATTAGATAAATAATGACCATGACAGTTCCTTGGATAGTCTCATAACTATATATAAATTATGTTTTAACATAACTTATACTTTTAAGTACAAATTTAAAATCTTACCATTCACTTAAATCACACAACCTTAAAACATCTGCATGGTGCATGCTGTTATCAAAAGCGATTGTTTTTTCTATCCATACTCATTACATACTCATTTACCGGTGAACTAATTTGTTTCTTACTAAGGGTTTCATTATTATCTCTCTTGTTCTCTCATTTCCACTACTTTTCAAACTTCCCGGTTAATTGTCCGCACGCGAACACAACCCAATCAGCACCCCGCCTGCACCTGGCGCTATCAGGTCCGGTCAGCCGATAGAATCCGGTTGCTTTCAGATATACTCGCGAAGTTCCTTGAATTATACACTATTTACCACTTGTTCATAAATTAAGAATCCGTAATATAATTAGTTCAAGGGTAAGCCTCAACTAAACACGCAATCAAGTACACATCCCATCCAATCATTTTTTTATAATTGAAAGCACTTCCGATTTTCGGGGCTGTATTTCTAGGCAAAACCTGTTAATACTCTATTTTGGTGCTGAGTTATTTCGGAATTATTTAAAAAAATAACTGGGTATTGGTTGAGATGTGTATTTTATTATTCTCTAAAATACTCAAAATGTCCTTTAAATTAAGCACAATCATTTTGGTTTAGAATTTATAGAATATTTTCATTTCACTGTTAGAATAAAATTAATCAAGTTGTTTAAAATTTTTAAACAACCGCTGCTGTGAATCTTTCAACTTTGTTTAAAAATTAAACAACTTTAAAAAAAATAAACAACTTGTTTAATTTTTTCCAAGGGTCAGTTTTTAAAGTTGTTTTACTTGATTTTTAACAAGGTTAAGCGATTCACACGTATAAACAGTAGAAGGTCAAAGATTGCGAGTTGTTTGAAAATTGTTAAAACTTATACAACCTTATTTAAGACAACATGTTATAACAACAAACTGAACAATGTTTTTTAAAACTTTAAAACAACAGCACTTTTACATCACACTTTTTAAACAAACTTATTAAACAGCGTTCTTACATCAGTGTTTCCTATAAAGTTTTGTAATTAGCTGACTATTCTGCGACGATTTTTAACACCATATGATGCTTTTAAAAGAGCAAAATGTTCTGTCAACAATACTGTTTTTTTTAGAGAACTCAAAAAGAATTCATATAGAGCTTGGGAATTGTTTGTTTTATGGACCTTTTGGGAAAATGATCGCAGCGCTACAACATTTTGCGGAATAGTGCGATAAACCTTTATATATAAAGAGCGCAGTGTATTGTGGGACCGGTTTCTCACCTCTCCCGCCCAATTACACTGTAACAATAGTGTTTGAATTTAAAAGAGCACTTAATTTTGCATCCAAACATTTTAAACACTTTCGTCAAAACTTGTTTAATACATAAGCAACATTGGCCCGTATTCTGCAAACGATGTTAACGCTAATCACGTTAAAATCGCAATTAAACGCTTAACTCGCTTAAAATAAAACGCAATTCCAAAGCAGGGTTCAACTTTAACGCTGTTTTAATTTTTAACCGCGAACATCGTTAAACATGCCTAAAACGTTGTTAAATTTAGACTTGGTCCGGGAGGTAGTTAAGGCGTGTTTAACTTCACGTTTTCATCAAATGCCTGATACTTTCAGCTCTAATGTGATACTCGTGGTTAGACCAGTTACCTTCCTTTATTTCTCTTACTTTTCTGTTCCGACCTCAGTTGATTTCTTCTCGTCCATGTTTCCTTTGCTTCTATTTTTATGCGTGTGTGTGTATCAGTTATAGTACTGAATGATAGTAAGTGCTATCACTCATGGCACAACGACATAAAACTCTCCATCCATTCAACAAATTCTGAAGCTCCTTGCGTAAACGCGACATTCTTGAAATACCCGTAGGCTTCCTGCATTGCATATACAACTACGGAAGGCATAGTCTGACATAAATATTAACGGAAGGCAGTTGTCTGACATATAATAAAATTTTGGCCTTTTGGTCTACTAAACTGTATAAATATGTGTTTACCACACGCACTTACAGTAACTAATAGGCCGAAGATCAGTCACATTTTCGGTGGATTAATATTACGGCGTTTAAATCAGTGGTTAGCTAACGTCCTTGTTAATATTTAACCTGCGGTTTCTTAAACTGTGCGTTTAGCTAACACACAGTTTAGGCCTAACCCACGTTTATTGTAAACATCGTTTGAGAATACTGCCCATATGTAGCTAAATATGTTAATCTAAACATGTTTTCGGTATTTTGCACCAAATGGTTAGGCATTTGATGCCAACTTGTAATCGGTTAACATGTAAAAACACGACGTCGTTATATCATGTTATATAGCGGCTATGCACGACGGTCGTCGTATAACCCTTAACTAACCCTAAACCTTACTATACCCTTAACCCTAACCGTTAACCATTAACCATTACCCCTAAATGCTTCTAACTCTAACCCTAAACCCGAAACCATAAACTTGCTCATCCAAAAAAACAATAATTCATTCATACATTAAAAACCAAAGAAAGACGAAAATCGTGAAAATTCGTCAGGTTAAGCGAAAAGTAACGCTCGATATATCTTTTGAATTCTGGCTGCACGAACCGTCCACTTCCAAAAAAAAACCGCGAAATGGGTCGCTCACCTGCAAAAACGCGTTGTTTTACAAAGTTTAATACACATTTGGTATTAAATAAAGGTTAAACAATTTGTTTAAGGTTGTTCAGATTGAGGAAGTAAAGCCAGAGGACAGTAAAGTGATAAGGTGGGCAAGGGCGAGATTGAAAGGAAAGATGGAGAAAAAAGGTCATGTCCAAAGAGCGGGAGCGATTGAGTAGTTTAGGTGGTAAACTGTTCCCATTTCTTTTTGCACCTTTTAGTTCAGTTTTAACTTGTTCAGTTCACCCCTGTTAAACAACTTGTTCAAACTTTTAAACATACATTTTGGTCGCCGCCGGTCGATTCTCCCCTCCTCACCTCCCACTCCCAATTTCTTGCAAGAATATCGCCACTGAGTTAACAGGCCGTTTTAAACATTGTCAACGAATATGGCCCTGACCCTATCTCCGAACCCTTTTTTCACATGGGAGGGCCTTTTCGTTGTGCTTATACAGAAGATATCGCCATACAGTACTTTCAGTGTGAGTGATGCGCACCCGTCCATTCGAAGTAAAACTTTTATATTTACTTGATTGATTGATTGATTGAAGAGTAATGATTTGTTCAACCTACAGTGGTATCGTCCAATCTTCAACCATTACCTTTCGTTGTATACAAGTCATCGGTTATGAGAGTAAAAATTTTGCACAGATTTTTGTGTCAAAGTAAGATTTTGTATCAAAAGTATACAATATTGTATACAATATTGTGTATTTTTATTAACGAATCCGCATGCTAAGTTTCCCCCATTTGTCAATCAGATTTCTCTTCTCTCCTGACAAACATTGTGGTATTTTTTTAGTGATGTAATAATGAATAAAAGGTAAGTGCTGACAGCGTAAACATAGAAGATATTGCAATATGCAATATCATAGTTATAACTTATCAGAACAGATGCTTCCGTCTCCTCTCACAAACCTGGAACCACAAGGCGGACCAAAGAGGTTTTTCCGCTTCTGGTCTGGAGAGGCCAGATGGCGGATGCCACCGGGGAACGAATGGGGGGGGGTGAGAGGAGGTCAGTAATGCCGCGGCGGTTCTCGCAGTGCCACAACGTGGTCAAACGGCCCGTGGCCCCCCGGCGAAGGGGCGGCACGCGAACACAATACATCATATGGCACGCTCCACGTATCAATCAAAATCTGCGATTTTCATGCGCTGTATATCGAGGTTACCACGACCAACAACCAACAACCCCGCTATATGTCGATTTTACACCGCTGCCTATCCAGTTTGAACGCTAATGTCCGAGTTTCATAAATCATGTCCAGAATAATCATGTCCAGAATAAATCATGCCGAGTTTTTAAAAAACTGGACATTATTTTTTTTCAACATTGCAAACTGGACATGAATTTTTTTTCTCAACATGAATCAAACTCTACATGATTTTTTTCTCACATGAAAAACTGACATGATTTTTTTTTCTCAACTGAGGCAACGGACATGATTTTTTTTCTCTCAACATAGCACACTCGAATGATTTTTTTTACACTACAAAAAATCATGTCCGAGTTTTCCTCATGTTGAGAAAAAATCATGTCGAGATTTTGAAACTGGACATGATTTATGTCAACTCACCATATGAGAGCAAAACTCGATGTATAGAGGGCAAACTGGACATATAGCGCTGTAAACTCGGCAATATAACTCTGCACTATGGCACGTTCCACTTATCAAATCATGGAGAGTTGTTTCCCGCGCAATGTCTAGTTTCCGCGCGCCTGGTGTAATCGAGTTTTCCTCGCCATAATGCTAGTGTGCAAGCGTTATAATGCCGAGTTTTACAGCGCTATTTGTCCATTTTGCCCTCTATACATCGAGTTTGGCCTTCTATATGGTGAGTTTTACATAAATCATGTCAGTTTTTCTCATGTCCAGAAAAAATCATGCGAGTTTTTCAAAATCATGTCGAGTTTTGCTCATTTTGAGAAAAAGCATGTCCAGTTTTCCATGTTGAGAAAAAATCATGCCCAGTTTTTTAAAACTCGGCATGATTTTTCTGGACATGATTGTTCTGGACATGATTTATGAAACTCGGACCATAGGAGTTCAACTGGATAGGCAGCGCTTTAAACTCGACATATAGCGGGTAAACTCGATATACATCGCATGAACTCGCCATGATTTGATACCTTGGAGCTGGCCATACAATCACCTCCCGCGCTGGCACCCTGCTTATACAATGCCAAGGCTCTCACGGTGCAAAAAAACCGATTTAAGATGTTCCCTATATCATTCAAACTTCGCGCTGGTAAGAAAAAAGTTCCTCCTTCAACCATTCATGCTTTTAAGATTTTCCTTGTTACATGCCCAATTTTACACGCATTACTCCTGCACAATTTGCGCAGCTCCACACCTATTTTCCTCAACTATTCCAGTGTCTCGTGCCGCTGCGTTGAAACAAGTGCATCGGCGCACCACCCTGTCCCTGTCCCGCGGACCCCCCCGGACACAGTCAAGTTTGTTTTTCAAAATTCCCGCTTGGAGGAATCTGATCGGTATAATTTTAGTATTTATAGAAAACTATAACATTTTTGAAAACTTTACAGTTGCACGGGATGGTAATTATGATGAATGGGGTGGAGTTTCTGGGCCGCGTGTATATACATGCACCTGGCCTAGAGGACCCCTAACTAAAAGAGACCTTTTTGGAAAACAATTGTTAGAAATTGAAAATCCCCTGCTTTTTGAGTTAATAATCTGTTGCCCATCCCTTCGTTTTTATCAAATTCGCCTTCCCCGCCCATGAAAGGACTTTTTTAATGGAAATTTTATTTGAAACTTTGGTAAGACAGGTTTTTATAGCTATGATGCATTGTATAAAACGCACCTGCCGATATTTTCTATGAAACAATGTATTGAGGTTTTGCGTATCTTCCATGTTTTTTATCTAATCCCAATTTCTTAACGAAATTAAGGGCAGTTTTTATCAACAAAGAACCTATTTTGCCGTTGATAAAATCAAATTATTGCCAAGACATACGCGCACATTTACTCAAAGATTTCATTAAAAATATTGAACTCTTGAGTAATTTTGGTACTCATGTTCATGAATACAAAATGGTACAATTAAAGAAATAAACAGAAAAGGCCGCTTTTGTAACCACGCAACCACTTTCTGATCTAACGCTATTGTTATCCCTTCGCAAGTCCATACCTTCCTAATAACAATGAACTATCCTTTTTTGAGGAACACAACATCGTTTTGCCCGAAATAGCTTAAAATTACAGGTTAACATTTGGCACGCGCCAAATCACGGTTGGCTGCTCCGCAACAAAGACCCAAAGTGAGGGTTTTTGAAGCAAGACTCTGCGAACACCTTCACTACTTTTCGTTGCCCCTCATTCAGGTAACTTGAAGGCTATAGGCCGCGCCCATTAGACACAATGTGAGACATGTGCCACGGTGCAGCGTAAGCAACGAATCCAATATTGCCTGACGCTGACATGTGTGAATGCTTCGTCATCCATGCCCTCACCCATCTGAATGACCAATACACATGTCTAATCATTGCCTCCGTTTAACTGTTACTACTCCCCCCCCCCCTCTAATTCATCATGTTTTATAATCATAGCATTTATCTTTACAAAACTGTATTTGAAAACAAGTCCAAACCTGCGCACGCTGTATAATCATTTTATACGGACCCTTATATATGGCAATATCAATATGCTAATTGCATTCTAACATATATCACTTAAAGTTCATAAAATTTTAGACATCGTGATTTTCCCCGTAGGTAAACGCTGGAACCCGATTAATGAACAAGGCAATAAACAATGCTCGGGCTAGTCCTGCAATTAAGCGGCTGGCTTGTCTTCAGATATATGCAAACGGTCTGAAGCTATATGTTGCATGTGATATGGTTTGTTGCTGATATTATTCTATTTTCTTCTTAATTTCTATTTTCCATTCTTCGTGATGCATGGCGTATGCGAGCTTGAAAAATCGCCTTGGTGCTGATGTGTCATTTTCCCCGTGTTTCCGGTTTCCCTAACCATAAGCTGGATTAGAATATAGTGTGAAACAGACGATTGTCGTGATGTGGAGCATCCATAATACTACTCGCAAACACATCTTTCAATTTTACTCACCGAAGACTTGAAAACTAGGAAATATGATTGTGGTTGTGGATTAACAAAACAATATAAACGAAGTTGCCTTGTGTCATTTGATGACTTCCAGTTTCAATTTGTGGATGGATCAGTAAACTGCAAAACGTTCAGTTTATCTTATCTGTTTCATGATGAACTGCGACGTTCTCCTTTTCAGAACAGTTCATATACATAATGTTAGATTAAAATCTGAATCATATTCCTTACACAATTAGTCTACTAAAACTCAGACTTTTCTTTCTAAACGTTATTGAATAATCATACGTGTCAACCGAGGTATAGCATATTGTTTGTAACACATCCCCTTTACAAAGATAATATATAACCAATAAAATGCGAGTAGTAATTTTTACGTATCTTTTATTTTGGTACTTGAGTCTTTGCCACGCCGCCCAAATTCGCTCGAGTGATTTTTACAAAAGGTATTCAGTTTTGAAATTAACCGGTCACCTTGATTTTCAAAGATTGTCAACCACAGATTTACCAATGGCCCTGCCTGGCCGATGCCGGACGGACCTCGCACTTGGCCTATGAAGGTATAGAATACAGGCAGGCTATGCAACAACAGGCTCATATAGTAGTTTGTACACACAAATTGAAAATGCGTTTCAATTGGATAAAAACCGCTTTTGAAAATCCCTCAATCAATGACAAAAGTCGGTTTATTATTGAGAGGAGTCATTATTATTATCAAACCGTTCTGTAAATTAATTCATGAGCACCTATAGGCCTATCACACATTAACATTTGTGTTAAAATTGCGAAGGCATGGGTGCATGATATGATAAATAATCGGCTAGATATTATACAAATAAACAATGCGTATGTTTAATTTGCTAACAATTTTAAACTGCAATCAGACGCGTAAAGCAAGCCCTGTCTTTTCGAAGGGCGACATTCCCGGGACGGTATATAACTAGGGGGGGCCATGGACCAATCAACCAACTGTATCACAAATTCTGTTGTCCCATAGAGGGAGCTAAGGGAAAACCAAGTGAAATTCATAATAAATATTACAATCACATAACTGTCTGTTTCCCGCTCAAAAAACTGGCACATGTTCTAAAAATAAATAAATGGCACCTCATTTATTTTTACCAATATCAGAGACAATGGATATGTATAGACTTCGCACACCATGAGCTAAAGAATTTACAATGGGCCGGTATGGTGGACCATTGTTATCGCCAGGTGTTACCACCTCACGATTCGCGGTTTTTGAGTGACAAATATCCCGTCCTCTCTCATAATAACTACCAGTGTACATTATAAAATAGGTCATTGACCACTAAATGTTCTTCTGAAAACGCGGTAAATTGAAAGAAATGAAGTTAAGCAAAATACGATTTGGTTCTGCACAAAGTTGTAGGTCAAAGCTTGCCAGCAAATCATTCTTCATGTGTTTGTTCATGTTTCGTCCTTTTGAATAAATTGATGGAAAAACATGGCCTTAAGTTATTGAACACGCACTATAGAAGCTCGATATTTATTCTATTTTGAATGAGGTTAAGTAGTATTTTGTCCTGAAAAGGTACTCAGTTCTAAATTGGGACAGCGGTAACAGCTGAAATCTATTCATCTGCTCGACAATAAAACAATGGTCGCACTCCCAGATGAAAGAGGAATTGAAGTGTTTTTTCTCCACGCATACGGGCCGGTGTGATATCTTTCACTCCCATTGTTTGCTGAAGTTTATGTGTATCCACTAGTCACTGATATTGGGAAATGAAATTGAAGTGCATTTTTCTTTTTCAAGCAAAATGTGACAGTTTTATTTGTGGGAAACAGAAAGATTATATGATTTAATAATTTATTATTGTTTTTATATTTTACAGTTTTAATAATTTATTATGGAGACAACAAAACAACAGCCTTAAAGCGACATGCCCCAGAGCCTAATAGGTTGCAAAAGATGTTTCGATCGGACAGGGGAAACCATATGTCCCAGTAGCCACTGAGGGACAAGAAAGGGCTAAATCCATCTTTTCCTTCCCGATTATACCTCAACAAAATTTCCGATGCAGGCCATGGCGGGAAACTAGGGGGATGGAGGAAATGGGGGGCGGGGACGACCCCAGAGGAGTGAGAATTACGAATCAGTTGTATAGTAAGGGCTATCTAAAACCACTAATTAAACACAACGCACCAAACTAAACACATTCAAGGTTGTAAATTGTAAAACATGTACATGTAGTGTTGCGTAATCTAAACGTAATGCGTGTTAAAGAAACAAAAATTAAAACATGGCCCAAAGGGTTCTTTTTTTTAAACAAACATAGTTATAAAACATTTTTGTTTTTGTTTTTTTTTATCTGCTACAACGTTTAATGTGTTTAGTTGTGTGATTATGTATATCGGTTATGTACATTATGTGTAATTCTGAAACCAAACCTAGAGCGTTTAAACCGTTTGCCCAAATTAAACCATATACGTGTTTTTTAAAATGTCATTGTTTTTTATTTAGTGTGTGGAAAGCAATTCTAGTTCATTCAGTGTGTAGAAAACGTGGTGCAAATTAGTGTTTAGAGATATATGACATGTTTAATTCCTAAACAATTGGCATAGATGAATAAACACCTAATGTCAAATTCCTCTAACATGTTTAAGATTTTAAACATGTTAGATATTAAACAGGACATTCAAAGTGTTTAGAACGTGGTGCAATAGTGTTTTAGAAAAGTGTTTTAATTTCTAAGCATGTTTTTGCAGTGTGGTTAGAAAAGGAGTGATGGTAAACTACATGTAAGACAGGCAATTTTGCCATAGCGAAGTTATAACGGGCGGTGGACAACATTGATCATTGGGCGTAGCAAATTATTAGCGCGTTTCTTACTTAATTTGTTCGATCCAGAGTAGTATTTCAATTGTTGAATTATTAAATTAAGCCATAAATCAATAAGAGAAATTATTTACCAATTTGTGAGTGAATTTAAAGAGTGTTTCCTTTAAAGTATAATAAGGGAAAGGGAAACAGTATGCCCTTCCTATTGAATTGTTATATTATAGTCAGTTCGTGCAATTGGACGAAGTCAAGCGACTTATACAATTTGTGAACGCAAACTCAGGTCCTATGTCAAGGTCACGTGCGTTAAATGACCATATTTATGAGATTCCAGTAATTCTGAAAGATTGAAAATGCAACTCATCTTTTAAATCGGATTACAAGAAAGGCTTAAAACAATCGCATGCATAACTTAGCGTTAACGGCTGGCTTTAGTGAATTTTCTTCGCCTGATTTACACATAACGGCCAGCTGGCGAGGATAGTCATACGTGGAAGAATTAGAGGAATTGACTTGAAAGTTATCGGAAGCAATTTGGAGTCTTTCATACCTACTTGACCGTAGGGAATATGGGTTGATCCGATTGTTTCCAGTTCATAGAAAAGATAAGTAAACTTTCGCTCATATTTTAATCTGAAAATCTCAAACAATGCCTTTATTAATCGAATGACCTATTTTGTCGTATCGTCATATCAAAACTTTCGGGCCAGAAACATTCACTTCGGTTGCGGTCACTACGCGATGCGCGGATATACGTTTGACCATAATAACGGAAACATATTAATATGTTCCATTAGTTGTAACCTTGTAATAGTTTTGTCATTATCAATGCGTTGAGTATATTGAACACAAATTGAACAAAAAAACTGTTTGTTTGCATGGATTTAACGAAACGGAGTCCACATATGTTATATTAATAATTAACAAGTCGAATGAAGTAGACCTATTTGATTGGCCGCTTGTAGTGACATGACATATTATATTATAGGACATTATTAATCATTCTTTGTAGTATTGGGGTAAACATGTTTTTATACAGTGATTTGTTTATTTAATATTTTCATATTATCGGAATGCAAGACGTTCAAAGGAAGGTTGCACGGTGGCTTTGCGGTCAAGTCGAAGTCGCGTCGTTCCATGTTACCCAGTAACGTTAAATTTTCATGGCCAGTTCGAGATAAGCCATAACTCGATAATCTTTCTGAAAATAGCCAAAAATTAGGAAAAGCAATTCAAAACAAAAAACAAACAATAAAAACGTTTTTCATTGTCTTATTAACTTTGGGTACGATTCCAAAGGTTAGGAATTCAAAAAGAGGCAATATTTGGTGCAAAAATTGCAGCAAAAACACTTATGGTGGGGTTTGTCACCATCGCCGGAATCGCAAACAATAAGGCAATGCGGTACAATTCCATTTCAAACAATTTTGTGTATATTTTCGGTATGTGGGTGGTGGTGTCGAAATGTTTCTGCAATAAGATATTTCTGTTGTACAAAATTAAAAGTAGCAATTTCTACAGTTTTGTCACTCTGAAAGTTAAAATTCCTTAAACATTCGAGAGAAAACTTTAGGCATGCATAATTGTAAAGATTCTATTCAAAAACAAAACTCACTGAAGCGAACGAAATTGGTCGGCACGGCATGGATTTCATTAAGTTTTAATAATTTGCGTGTTGGAAAAAAGTTTCTTTATAAAAGCTGAATTGTGAGTAGGCAATTATATAAATACAGAAAAAAAACACCGTCTGATTTCACCCGGTCAAGCACAACAAATAAGGCGCCCGCCATAAACGCAACCCTATGTATTTCATTATACCTATCTGTAAAACCACCTTAATTCGCGCCGAAAATAAATGATGCTTTTATAAAAGATTTTTGTTTAAAAATGGAAAAGGAGCTAACACATGAAGCTGCTACTCCAGGTGTGGTCGTTCTGTGCATTATGACGCTCCGTCTAGGTGGGGATAATTCTATTACATTTGGGTGGGGTACTCTTTTCATACTACAGCCAGTGACCAAAAGCTTTTACAAGAGTTTTTGAAAACTACAAAAAAGTACAATAGAGATGTTTTGACATTGACTTTGTGTCGCACCTGCATATAGTGTAACTTTTGCCGCTCGCTATTTGTACAGGGTGAATGGTGGTATGCATTTGGTTATTGGCCGCCTAATTTTGCATCGAAGTATTCTTGACTGCAAGTGAGCAAGCAGCAAAGATCCAGTGTCACGCAAGTGAGCAAGCAGCAAAGATCCAGTGTCGATAAAGTTCTATAAACGTAACTTAAAATGGTGATAGGCTTATCAAGCGATTTTCAACGCTGTAATTATTTGTTTTGTTCATTTTCTGTTGTTAATTGGAAGTATATATTGAAATGAAGTGCCGTGCGCGCATTCAACATCTATACACTGTAAAAATGGTGTCTTGGCAAAAGACACTTCACGTGTCATCAATTTTAAGACATGTATCTATTTAGACACAAAGTCATATCTCATTGCAAGACATGTTCAGATGTCACGTCTCTTTCCGAGACACTAATTTACAAGTCATGCTTTTATGAAAGACACTTCGGTTTTATAACGTGTCTTTTGTCACCATCTGGAGACATGTCTGGCTGGAAGACGTGTCTTTGTGTCTTAGATTGTGTCTTTATTGGTTCTATTTTCTTTTATTTCTATTGTTGAAGACAGGTCTATTGCCAAGACATGTCTTACATATGACGCCAAGATACATGTATAAAACAGATAGATAAGGCTAGAGATCGGACGGTCATCTTGATTCAACGAGCTCACTGGATGGAAGACGCTTTAAGTTACCGCCCAAGCCCAGCATATAGACCTATATATACGTAAACCTTACTCCAGCATAAAAAAACACACTTTCTCGCCAGCTGATCCTTAAACATCCAAGAACATCGTCAGTAATGTGATTGTTCAGAAAGTTTACCGTCGCAAATTCAGGCACGATGTATATTTTCAATATGGCTCCCAAAATAGCGTGTTGCTATGACGAGTGTGATGAATTTAACACACACACACACACTTAAAAGTACGGGGTCAAAAATACTGAACCAATTTTGACCCCGCAGGCCACTATCAATTATGATACCATAAAGGGCCAATTTTGACCCCACTGATCTGGTCAAAAAATGACCCCAAACCAATTTTGGGGTCAAAAGAGATTATATTTTAGTCATTTGGGAAATCGGAATGTAAAAAAAAAATCTTGATAAAGAAAATAATCCCAATATATTTAGGGACATTTTAAATTGACCCGTTTAGCAATGTTTAGGGGTCATTTCAATTATGAAGCTAAAGCAGAAAATGACCCGAACATGGTTGATTTCAAGCAAGACTATAATGTCAAATAAAAGTGACCACGTAAAAGGGTTGATATTTTGACCCCGTCGTTTTAAGGGAATGCAGAATTCTAATATTTTATAAATATGGAACTTTGACCTCGGTAGGTGCGAAACAGCGTTCACCAATTCGCTCGTTTTTATTATTGGTAATCAGCGAAATTAAAGGTGTTCATGCCCATTCTAAAGAATTAACCGGGACATGGCCTTGATATCTTACCGTGTTTAAAAATGACGCATTAGGCCTACCACTCGATAAATCATTCCACACATTACTCAGAAAAGTAAGTTGTGGTAAACCAAATGGCATACCATACCTTAATTGAGTTGCAATATCTTAATAACATTTACACTGCAGACAAATCTTCAAATAGTATGGTGTCAAGACACTCTTTTATACCGTATTTTATAGTTGTAACTCAATCAAATTAAGGCAACCGGGTTACCTCATTTTACTTATTTTTTTCTTAATAATGTGTCGAATTATTTTTTTAGTAGAGTGCTTGAGGAAAAAAATGCGCGCACCATAACATGCAACCCAGTCTCGGTAATAGTTCATCACCAATAGCTGACATCGGAAGTTATTCTACAGATTAAAACAACAGGCCTATGTTCTTGATGGAACAATCAAGAGAATAAGTGACAGGGCAGAATACAAGGGTAAATGATATGGAACAAGAGATATAAGCAGGACAGAACAAGAGTAGACAGGACAAAACAAGAATAGATAGAATACAAACAAGACAGAACACGAATAGGCAAGACAAAACAGGAACAGAGAGAGTACAAACAAGACACAACACGTATATACAAGGCAGAATAAGAGTAGACGGGATAGAACAACAACAAACATGATAGTACGCGTAGACGGGGCAGAACAAGAGCCGGGAACAAGAGTGAGCAGGGCAGAATAAAACAACAGTATATGCAGAAAACACTGGCATAGAACAATTTCAAAAGGCATATACAGAACAATATTGGAGGAATAGAGAAAGATGCATGGTGTAAAGCGGGCAGACAAGAGTAAAAGGAGCAAAACAGATGTGGGCAAGACAGTCAGGTTGTGGGAAAAGTATAAATACAGAACAAAACAAGAATAAATAGAACAAAACAAGACTATTCATGACTGAAAACAGAACGGAACATGGGTATACATGTAGAACAGAACATGAGTTAACAAGCGTGAAAGAGTGAATTTCACTCTTTTAGAGTGATTACACAGACCACTCTTTTTGACTACAGGGCACACTCCGAAAAGAGTGAAACTTCGAACCCTTCGAAGAATACTTTTTGGGCCATGATGATTTACAAAATGATAAAATCTTATTATTTTAAATAGCAAGAGTAAATTTGACTCAAAAATGTTCTTTGAAAGGTGTATACAATTTCATTCTTGTGGGCCCTGTTATCACTCTAAAAAAGTGATACCTGTAGTCACTCTAAAAGAGTGGTCGCTGTAATCACTGAGTGAAACTCACTCTTGCGCATTTAGAGAGTATGCAGGACAAAACACAAGTAAAAATGAAAGGTAATTAGGACATGTAAATAGGACAGCATTAGAGCAAACGGGGCATGCAGGGCGAGAATAGACCGGAAACAATGTTCAACTATAAAGAAAACAGGATAAGAAATAACACAACAGATGGTAGAGAGACAGGATAATAAAATCTTAACAGAACAAGACCAAAATAGACTATCTCCTTAGAGTCTTTTACTCGTACACTCCTTTCTTTTCATTTCCCATTCTCTCACTTTATTTGCGTTTTTTTCTTTTACTTCTCGCTTATTTTTCCACCCTCCAAATACGAAGCCATTTTGCTAAGCGCTAACTTGCTCGTTCGCACTGTTGAGCAGCAATCCCTGTGCCACCCTGTACATTAACAAGTTGTTTGTAATAAAGTTTTGTAGCACTGTGACCCTGGTCTTGCATATGAATAGGTAAATCCCTAAAGTTTGCGTGTTTTTCACCCATGAGCCACGCGAGTTTAACAAAACACTTTACAATTGCTTCTATTGTGCACTTGATGCCTTGTGTTATTTTTCTTTTCTTTTGCTAGTTAAAGGTAAGAAAGTGGCGCCATTTTCTATGTTTTGGTTCGGCCCTGCCCTTTTCAACCAAAATTTTAGGTTGGTCTGCATGAAACTTTGATGATTTCTTTAGATAAGTTTGTTGGACACTAACCTCATCATTGTAATTGGAATGATAAGCGAAAGCAATAGTTTGTGTCTGTTGTACACATGCACGCATTTTCAAATTTTGTATTCACCTGTTTGCGCTAACGTAAAGAGTGGAAGTTATTGGTTGTAGTTTGACTTAATTCATAAAAAAAGCTGTGTTAAATTTCTCGGTTCGCCAGAAAAAAATTAAATGTCCGAACTCGGATCTATGTATGTTGAATCAGACTTTAACCTAACAACATGCACACATATGCAATGCTCTGCTTAAACTTTAGACAGTTGTTAAACAGGTTTAATAAATTTTGTTAATGAGTGAACTGGACAACCCAGTTGTTCATGTAGTTCTTCTCCGGTTAAACAACCGTTTAAACGTTAAAGAGTAATAAAATTTCTCTCTGTCTATAACATAGACCTATTTTCCATACAATTTTAGGAAACCATATTAAGCATGTTATTAAGACGGATCATTGGCACGGTAACGTTATACCGATATACAATTGTTTGTTTCAAGCGAGATATTCCTATAACTTAAAACTTGGCCATATACATTTTTATATACACTTGATGCTTTAGGCCTATTTCTTATTCTTGTATAAAATGGAAGGAGGGGCACATTTGTAACATAATCGTTCAATGCGTTCATCCCGCCAAAACTTTCCATCCCAAAGATAAAACCAAATCCTCTATGTATTTTAAGGCTACTTTAGGGCATTTTTGATAAAACTGAAGCCACGCCTTGTTTAAAATCTGTCCGACAAGGCTCATTGAGGTGCAACTTTGACCTTTTTATAAACCTGTCAAAATCGTTGCAATGATGACTGTCAACCAATTGTTTAAGTGAGGGGCAAATACGGCACGCGCAAAAGACATTATAGCAAAAAAAAGCACGCCCATTTAGTTTACCTGAGCTACCTGTACAAAAGGTAAAATGGGGAAAATCTGTGCACGCGCGCCAAAACTTAGCTCGCTACGCATGGGCAGTACACCGTGAAGGACGGGTAAGCTAAACACACCTAGACCACAACACACCTGCTTCACGCCCGTCTGAGCTCTCAGAAATTAGCTAAAAATTAACCACTTTGAAAATGCATTGAAAACACGGTAAAATGAAGATTTCCCGATTTCTTATGTTCAGACTTGACCGTGTTGACTGAGAGTTGACAATTAGTGGTGATATCTTTAAAACTTTCTAGCCAAAAACGAAAACATCAAAACACGGTGAATGGATAAGTTACGTACATTATATTTCGGGAATTGAGATTTGCGGGTTAAAAGCTCTTTGACCTTGTCTTCACTCCGCGCCGGATATGATTTTGTAACAATTGAAGAATAAGCTTGGCTTATTTATCGTATGTCTGAATATGTGTTGGGGAAATTGGATGTGCTAATTAGTCTGCAAAAATGAACGGTCAATCAAATCTTGAGTAATTATCCTTCAATAGAGGAAACGTTGTTGTTAGATTGGTTCGGATTTCTATAGTTAAAATAAATCTGCAATGATAATGTTATTATGATTAAGGTTGATCCTTATAGGGTCACGAGAAAACTTCCTGAGGACACAAATTTCCCTAAATTTACACTTGATTGATTGTAAAACAACTATCGAGAATGATTGTAAAACAACTATCGAGAATGTTTTGAAGGTTATTAATAAACTAACGGACAGAAAAGAAAACCAAAAATAAGTTTTGAACTTGCCTGCTGTTAGCCCTTATGCATGTTTGGGATTTTCTATCTTGCACGAGATACTAACGTATCTTCTTTACAAAAACGGCATTTCGACTTATTCAAAATAAGGTATGAGTTAATATATATTGGTCTGTAATCTAAATATGCACACACAAAAACAAACAAACTCTGTTTTGAAAAAAAAATGATGATACGCTTCTATAGAAATAGACATGAGCGGTAAATATGTGTTTGTGCGTTGTGTGTGTGTTGTGTGTGTGTATAGGTCGGTGTGTGTGTGTGCGTGTGTGTATGGTGCGCCTCATTTCTGTACGTGTCTTAGATATTGTCTCCAGAGTCTCCAGGCAAGACACGCTGTTTTGTTCTGTTATGACATGTCTATATATCTTGCCTATCAGTCATTTTCTTCATGGATGTAAACACACAGCGTCCTCTTTTTGTTTTGTTTTTATTGTTGTGAAACTTGATTTTTGTTTTGCATTATCATATTGTAAATTGTTGTGGTAAAGTTACCTGCAAATGGTATAAAGCTGAGAACAAATATACTGGTTTGTTTAAATACTGGCTATTTTGTGCAAAAATATCGGGATCCCGACATTAATTATATCATCAAATACTAAAAAATGACAGTTTTAATGTAAATTCAACAAGCTTTAACGTCCATTTTCACAAAGAAAGGAAAATTATTTGTAACACAAAAAGGCAATTTTATATTTCAGTGGGTCTGATGATGAAGAGGCAAAAATGGACACGAAAGATAAGTTATTATTTTTTAATAAATGACTTTATTACAAGAGTAATATTCGGATCAAATAATAAATTTGGAAGTCGGACCCAATATGTATAAATGTTTTATCGCTTTACATGCTCAAATTTCCATTTCCCATGGAACGTGCACGTACCACGGGGAAGCGTGAACTCCGTCGTTTGATTCATTATATAGGTTATGAACAAGTGATACCAAACGTGTTACTGTCATGTAAATGATAACTAGACTTTATCAACTAAAAGGGTCATCTCCGGACATTTTAAAGACCATTTTCTTTACATTTTTAAATGAGAGAATGTAAAAAATACTTTTCAAAGAATAATTTATATAGTTTGCTATCTACGGAAGATAGTAAATTGAACCCCCTAGGCGATTCAAATTCCCATCCGTCGTTGTTTACAACTATTTTATAGCATCGTAATTTTGAGGTAAGGATAAAGTCAAGGGCGATGTTTATAATATTGTTAAGTATTTTAGGTTTAAGGATTTATTGGCCCTGATGTATTTTATAAGTAGGCTCTATGAATATCGCAAATATACCATTGTTTACATATACGACTCTATCTTAAAATTTTTACACTGGAATATCATCATTCAGTGTGTAATAAAAGTCTTTCAATGTATGATAATTAACTCGGTGGTCATTAAGCTATAAGATACATGTATGTAACGCCCGCGTAACTTGATAACGGTAGCGTTCATCAATGATATAAGAGATCACCCTTATCCTCTCTGTTTTGGTGTTGGGCAGCTTACGCCTAATTCCCTAAGCGATAGGTGTGCGCAATGTGTGATGTACCAGTTGACCAATCACCGTTCCCAAGGTACTACAGGTTTGCGCGTGTTTGATGCGCCAGTCGATCAATCCCATCAATAATCGCTACGTGATTGCCATATCACTTGTCAAAACGCTGATATCTGTAATGAATTAACTTCTAATCTCGTTTCCTCAGATAGGGTGCACAGTTAACATTTAACGTCATTGCTATTCTGGCGTTGAATTCATACCCAGATCAGGCAAAGCAAGTTATCGTTTTATCATACTTAAAGGTGCATTTCTCTGTGTCGATTTATACGTTGGTTTATTAACAAAACCGCGGCCTGTATGGGCCAAATTGCATTGTTTTCACAATTTATTTTAATCCCATGTTCCACCAATAATTGTCACATTTTTTTATCTAAATAGGAGAAACTTTAAAATTTGACCCCTGTACACTTTTTATTGGGGTTTCCCCTGTTTTAACCTGTTATGTTATAATATGGTAAAATTGATATGGTATATAATTGAATGTAATATGATACACGATATGATGTGATAATGTGAGGAGAGGCGGTGTGATGTGATGTGGAATATGATCGCATTTTTATGGGGGGGGGGGATTGCGGGACCCCGAAAAAGTGGATTTTTTTGTCAAAGTAAACCTACCCCTGTCTTTTTGGACCTTTTGAACATTTTATCACCAAAAGTTGACTCCCTTGTCAGATGTTCTCTCTAGTTTTTGACTTTTTTATTTACAAAATCAGAAAACGTTGACCTTTTCCCCTTTTATGGAATGAGGTGCGACCCCCCCCGCACAGGGCTGATACGATTCGATGCAACGCCATGATGGTACGATATGATATGTTACGATGTAATTACGATATAGCATTATCTCTTAGCTGTGTTGTATATGACACTTAAACAATACAAACATAAAAATAAAGTTGACATATTTAAAGATTTGCAGTTTAAACCTGTGAAGACGCTTGTTGTTTTGAAGAAATCTTTCTCGTTCACGTCGTTTATTTCCCTTAAGACCAAAGATCTACTTTTGCAGCCTTGTGGCGGCATATAACCTTAAGCTTATATGCTTCATTCACGGGCAATGGCCTCGTTGACTAAGTTGTTGATACAAATTTTAACCGTTTCGTAGAAATAGGGAATTCATTTTCTAATGCTCAGGACCGAAGGCACGTATATTTATTTGCTAATCACGAATCATTTAATTACGTAGTATTTAAGGCATTGTATCAAATTCAAAGTCTTGCAATGAGGATCTTGTCTGCGTCGGTATCCGTCTGTTATAGTCTGTTTGGAAAAAAAGAATACAGGTCAGAGTTTATCGAACCAATTACTTCTGTCTCTGACAGCATACCTTTGTGATCAGACTTCGCGTGGACCAGATGACTTGGAAGAGTGCTACAATTTAAGTGCAAAATTAATGACAAATGTCTAAAATAGAAATATGTCACATCCATGCATGATGAAAATATAATTTTAGATGCATACGAATGAAATACAGGTTCCTAAATGCCAATCAATCTCAACCAAAATTCAGATTGTCTTTTTAAATTCATTCACCAGATTCTTAAAAAGTATGGTTCTTCCCAGATGAATGCGTTGATTGTGTTTACAGGATTTGCTTAAGGAATAAAGTGTGTCAATAGCATTTAAATGAAATGCACATTACGGTGTGTTTTCACTTCACGTTTTCTGCAGCAATTTATCGCGTGATATTTTAGCACCTTTGATAATCATTTTGTTTAAAGAAATAAGTGTGTCAATTCATTCCAATTCGGTCAATTAGATAATTAGGTGAGACAATTGTGAATATAATGATGGTTTTAAGCAACTATCTACTAACGTATATTAGTTCGGGTTTGAAATCAGAAAGCCCTTGTAAAGAGACTATTAAATCATAAATGGCATCTATTGATTGCATAAAATTACACTTTTCAATCATGTCAAAGTATCCATACAATTTCTCATATCATGGTTCTAAAACGAACTCTTTCAAATAAATGTTATTCCATCTTCAAAGAACCAAAGTGAATTATGAAAAAGCCTCATTTATAAAGAATATCCCCCATTTCAACTACGGACGGAAATCACGCGGGGGATATATATCGCAACTTTTTGGCATGGGGAGTGGTCCATGTATTCACCCTCCAGTTTTCACAATTACTATACATGAAAAAATGCATTTCCAATTTACCCACCCCATGAAAATCGACAAATTTATTAGAAATGTATTCATTGCATGTTGATAATCAGAATTATTAGTATACGTTTTGTTATGGACAGTATTAAGTATATGCTGTGTGGCCTATGTTATACACTGTAAACATGTCTTGGCAAAAGACACTTCACGTGTCATACATTTTGAGACATGTATCTATTTAGACACAAAGTCATGTCTAAATGCAAGACATGTTCAAATGTCACGTCTCTTTGCAAGACACTAATTTACAAGTCATGTTTTATGCAAGACACTTCGGTTTTGTAAGACGTGTCTTTTGACATCAACCTGGAGATATGCCTGGCTGCAAGACGTATCTTTGTGTCTTAGATTATGTTTTTGTTGGTTCTATTTCCTTTTATTTCTTTTGTTGAAGACTAGTCTATTGCCAAGACATGTCTTACTATGACGCCAAGACACCGTTTTTACAGTGTATGAACATGGTTTCATTTTCCCACTGAGATTACCTTTAAAATCCATAGGTGGGGTGCAAACCAGGAACTCAGAGCGGGCAGACAGACTGCCGACTGGGGTTTACACGCCATATAGGTTTGCGTTTCGCACTCGAAATAATTGAATTTCACCCCTTTTTCTTTCAAGAAATTTCCGCCCCTAACTCTGGCTTGACTTTGGCTAACATCCCACTGATTTCCATAACAGAAGCTTAATTGAGGAAGACGAAGACGAAGCAGACGAAGACGATGATGACGATGACGGTGAAGACGATAAGGACGAGGGTGATGACATGATAAATGATGATGATGACGACAATGACGATGGATGACAGCAAAGACGAAACACCTATGCAGTAGGTGCTTGTTGTCCAACAGAGCCTTATTCACCAGATTATGTATGTGGTGTTCTCTCCGAAGCATTGCAGGTGCAATGCCTGAAAGCACTGGTAGAAACTCAGATGTGAATCCTGTTCAAGCTTGACCCTTTCTTTGATGGTGAATTTGTCTGGTCTTGGGGTCTCTAGCCAGGCAGTGTTCCATGTCTGTAAGATGTTGAATGGGGAGATGGAGAATTTAGCGGCGTGTCGACAGAAAGGTCGATGAGAGTCGAGATCGAAGTCTCTGTCTGCCGATCTGGTGTGATTTTTGACAGATTTTGCATCAGTTGCTTGTTGTCCAACAGAGCCTTGTTCACCAGTTTTTGTGTGTGATGTTCTCTCCGAAGCACTGCAGGTGCAATGCCTGAAAGCACTGGTAGAAACTCAGATGGAGTGAGCAAGGCAACCAGTAATGGTTCTCATGGTCTCGTTGAGTACTGTGTCCAGCTTTTTGTGCGAGAGCTATTGCACCATGGACGGGGCGGCATATTCAGCAGCGCTGTAGACCAAAGCCAGGGCGGTGGTACGCAGAGTGGACGGCTATAGCACTCCATGAGGATCCAGCAAGGCGGCACAGGAGGTTCTTCTTCGAAGATACTTGTGCACATACTGACTCGAGGTGCTGCCGATAAGTAAGCTGCTGGTCAAGCTTCACTCCCATGATCATATGTTGGTGTAGGATTGTTTGGCAAAGGCGCTCCATTGAGATTGATTTGAAGCTGGCGATGTGCTTCTTTGGTGTTAACATGGAAGGCAGTAGCGGTGGTCTTCAGTGGCTTCACTCAGCTTGAGTCTCCAGGTCTTGAGATATGCTGCAAATAGGGCCATATATGCAGTAAGTGCACTTTCTACTTCAGTCCAGCTTCTGTCCGAGTGAAGAAGGAAGGGCAAGATCGTCGGCGTAGCCATATTGTCTATGTTGTTTGAGGTATATACAAGTTGAAGAGCATGCATGGGAGCCAGTACTGATCCTTGTGGGACTCGGCTGCTCTCCCATCACTGATCTTAAGAACAAAGCTGCGGTTTGCACGCATGCTACATATGAATTGTACAAGGTGACGATCTGGGATCATATCAAGCCCTGGTGCCACACGGTGTCATATGCTGCAATAAGGTCCACCAAGATGATGCATGCCTTACGACGCTCTTCTCAATATCATTTGTGAGTTTTTTGAGTTTTACAATCTGGTGGACAGTGTTCCGACCACGGCGAAATCCCGCTTTTTCGTCAGGTAGATGGGATTCGACGACTGGCCGGCCCCAATCGGTCCAGGATCAGCCTCTCAATGAGTTTGAAGGAAACACACAGTAGTGATGGGCGGTATAGTTCTTGGGGTTGTCAACAGGGTTGTTTGGTTGGGTAGTATACGATGATGGTAGCCCTCCTCCAGATCTTGGGTAAGGACTGGTTGGTAAGGCAACGTGTGTAGAACTCCTGGAGCCAAGACATCGTGGGCCGCAGTGCATCTGGAACTCCGCTGGTATATCATCAGGCCCCTGGGCCTTTCCACCCTTTAGTTAGTCGATAGCACTGGTGAGCTCATCTAGTGAGAAGGGTGTTGAAAGTGACCCGTCCACGGCAGGGGCTCGACGAAGTTTGGCGATCTCTTTTTTAACAGAGCGAGTATGATCCTTATCATATCCTTGAACGACCATTTGCGAGGAGTTGCTCAGCAATTGAGTTGGCAGACGCGAGACGTAGACACAGGATATTTTTTCGATGGATTGTTGGCTAATAGTAGCTTGCCGCGCCATGCTCAAAGGAAGGTTCCATATGGAACCTTAGACTAGAGTGACATACGGAACAAAATGGATCTTTATTTCTATAGCTATGAGTGTATTTGATATGTAAACTAATTTTATACACCTAAATAAAACAATCTTGCCGTTATCAATTTACAGTTATCATTACTGATGTGTAACAAGGATGCAACATTAACATGTTTGTTCCCCATCCTTATCTATTATACTATCAACATTATATGCCGAGTATCAGCATTCGCGTGGTAGGCGTGTGGCCAGAGTGGTATCAACTGGTGTCGAAGTCCGCCACCGACCAGTATAATATCTTGAGTATACACCGCGGATCAGACATTATCACTTTGATTAATTAACCGCGATTTGTTGATTTGGATCATAATAGGCCATCTGGCCAAATTTGTAATATTGTAAAAATTCGCAGGGGTATTTATGCGGACCAATTTGATACCGGTGTGAAAGTAATCGCAGTCCGGCAGGTATCATAGTCCGGGCTCCATAGACGACACCGGAATGTTGCGTGAAGAGTCAACTGAATCGATTGCCCTATTGTTCACCATTATTTCCGGACTGTGAGCCCGGAGGACTATATCTCCTGCCACACCTGTGTAGACCTTGGAGTTTTTGAGGCTGGATGAATCTGCGGTATCTTGGTATAAGATCCCCTTTTCTTTTTGAAGAGCATGTATGGCGTGCCGACGGGGGTGGGGGCTTTAGGGTGGAGATTGCTTCCCCATCGCGGCGCAGATATGCTGGATTTAGCAAAGAGAAAAAAACACACAAAAGTTCGATGATCTCTCCTAATAATTGAAAATCATGTGAGATTTGCGGGCTTGCTGATTCATGCCACAAGGCAAGGCCTACAATGTAAACCAGATGGCTTTTAAACCAGTCCCACAATACACTGCAAATTATGTGCCTATATTGTACTGTACAAAAATACATGTCAGAACTTCACAGGTAATTATAGTCCGCCGGACTCACGATCCACCTACAACGGTAAAGAATATAGGGCACTCGATGATTCAGTCGACTCTTCACGCAACATTATTCCGTTATCGTCTATGGAACCCGGAACTATGGCATACCGGCAGATACTATATTGCTTCACACCGGGATGATTAAAATTTTAAGAATCACAAGATTTCATGATCATGCTAAATAGCTGCTATAAATTACCTAATTACCTACTATAGCACTTTGCGATCTGTGCAAAAGTTTATTGCTTATATGGTATCACATGAACTTATAGGTATAAAACTTTTGTCAAAGGGTTACCGGGATACCAAAATGTTTTGTCTTTTTACCAGACGGCAGCAATAACAAAATAAGGTTCATAATATCCCGTTGTCATCTATGGAGCCCGGACTACGGCTCCCGGCGGACTATATCTCCTTTTACACCGGAACCATGATGACAAACTTGTGGATTTTAAAACTAAATAGCCTGTTAAGGGTATAGGTTTAAATATTTTTCATCGAAATCACGACGTTTTTGTTTGAATTTCCACGAATATAATATGTGCGTAACTGCAAGAAAATCATGTAGCTATTGATTCCAGATGATTCCAGATTCCAGTTGATTCCAGATCAAAAGAACATACAATGACCTGTCAAAGTACAAAGGTTGCACACAAAAAAGTCATAAGAATTGCGCTTTAAAAGTTATTTTGGAATTTGTTTTGGTGGAGCACAGATCATGCAAGAAATGTAACATTAAACATGGTGATCAACTCTGATTGAACCACCAAAAGCAAACTCAAGTCAGGGACGTGCATGGGCGGTGTAATTTCACGGTGTTTAACAGTAAGAGCGAATCTTTGCCATGCAAGTATAGTGAGGTTACGGTTTAATCGCTTGTGCAAGGTACCCGGGTCAGCCACGCGACCGTCTATTCAACTTGATCGTCGACCTCTTTTCATATGCAAAAATTGCTATTAATAATTGCCCTTGGTAAATATGGAAAATGACAAAAATAATAATTTTAGTCTTGATTGAAGTCTTCATTCTGCTGTTAGAATGGTCACTTCTGGTCTAACGTGATAAGTTGCCACCTTAATTATTGGCACTGAGGCTGAGACTTAAAAATAAAATAAAATCATGTTATGGTGTAATTTAGAATGTTTTATAAAGTGACTGACAACGGTTAATGTTTCGCTTATGAATTCTACTTCGGATATCGTTCACGTTATTAAAAGTAGAAGATTCATTTAGAATTTAGGCTCGGCCAAGTCTATTAAGGTACTCTTCAAACACTTGATAAAATTGTGCAGAGTGCGTTTTAATTTTGTGACATAGTTGGAAATCGTGCACAACGACTGAGATTGATTTCTAGGCATAAACCTAAGATTTTCAGATTGACCACTTTGCATTTGATGCATTTCCAAATAACATGTTTGCGGGTATATTCACCACTGTAATCATGATCAACTCCCGCATCAACTAGGGACGCCTGTACATTTTAAGCAACAGAAGCGACATACACTCTTTAATCGGCTATTTAAGATTTTTAAAGCCCTTTTCTACACTTGAGGCAGCGGCTTTTTGCATCAAAAGGCAAGTTTTTACCACAGACCAAGAGAGAGGAGCCACGACTGTTGAATATGATATTGGCCATTATACTTTTATATCTTTCAATTTTAATACCGGGGGCATAGTAATTCCATTGAACTTCCCCGCTGTATTCAAAACACATTACCATCAAAGCACGTCTGCTTTTCAAGCCTTGTGTTTCTGTTTTCGTATCTTTTATTGGTATGGGACTTGTACACTTTTTGTACGGTAAATCGATCTCTTTCACTCCTGGAGGCGATACCACTCTTGCTTGGCTTGCGCGTCCCATCCAAAAGCTGGCAATAGTGGGCGCGGCCTAAAGTGATTATAGATATAACATAGAGAACTTGGATTTTAAAAAGCGAGCTAAAATTGAACCCGTATTGTTGGTTCTTACCTAACATGCAGAATATCAAATTGGAGTGAAATTTTGACATGTATATAGGCCTACGTACATTTATAAGAGTTATAATTAGAGAGGTGATTTTTATTTGAAATTACTTGTCAGTATGAGATCGTAAAAGGTAGTTTACATTTTCAGAATACCCCTTAGACGATTTGGGAGACGATTACACGGTGTACAATTGTCTCACGAAATACCCATTTCAAAAAGGAGAAATATGAGAAACAAAAACAGAAAGGACTTAAATTGTGTTTTATTTTGAGCTTTGCAAGCAGTGTCCGAAGACACAGGGATTTTACAGAAAGCTATAAACTTAGGGTATAGAAAGCCCAAGTTCGAACATACAATTAATTAATGTTCATGCATCAATCGGAAATAACTTTCATTAAGCCAGTCTCTAAAAGTAAAACAATCAGACAATTGTGGTCAAATTCATATCTTTAAAGAGATCCCATCGGAAGTTGCAATTCATTTCCTATATTATTTTGAATGTTTGGAACTCTCTAATGCATGGAAAGTACCTAGCACGGCACGGACGAGGTTAATTCGCTTGCTCAGTGGAGCGTGGAGTTTTTCTATTTATTTTCTATCCGGCACACGTACGGCTCGCTTGGTACCCCCTGGGAGAGCCTGTGCCCTTTTGTTATGGCACACGACCCGGACCATTTATCAAGTCGACAGACGCGAGCCAACGACCAATCAGAGAGCGGCTTTAACAGGAGTGGTATTGGTTGCTGGGCTGGCCAGATGTGTCCCCGCCAAAATCACTTAAGTAAATTTGGTATGGGTGTCATTTTTGAAGGATGTAAAACATCTAGTATATTACACTATTCTGATTACTAATTAGATGATAATTTGGGTATTTATGACATAATTTCACATGCATAAAATCGCAACAAGTCATACCGTCAATCGGAACCTTTATAATTAAAGTGCCCTTGGAGTTACATGACAAAACTGCGAAGTCTGCCGGTTCGGCGTAACATTAACATTTTTCAAAAGTTATTATATCTTATATTTACAGGACCATAGCCATATGAAGTGAATATCAACAAAATCGTAGTATGTTTTTCAAATTAAATCGAGGATCTTTATGCTTGCATATGGCACAGGTTTCGAAGCTATATGGAATTTGACGAGGGACAGGGATCAATAAACAAATATCAAGCATAAATGTAAGCTTATCATAATCATCACCCGCACGCGAACACTTATAACGTTTCTAAGAAGGATAACTCCATGGTATCTCAAGTAAAGGAAGGTAAAGTTAGACAAAAGTAAATACCTCGACTTAATAATTTTAAAGCTTATCCATTGATTTCAACGAAGGACAAACTGTTTTTAAAGCAAACATAACGGAAATATTAAGGGGGTGTGGCACGCGAATAAGCCCGCACATCTGCCAATGTTTTCTTCTTCTCGTTCGATTATCAATATAGTTTGACCGTATTGATTTTTAAAAACCCTACCTCAACTTTGTTTAAGGCTCGTTAAACACACATGTCGCATGCTGGTATACTTATAATTATACTGTAAACAATGTTGAGGGATATTATTATGGATTCCAAGCTCGTTGAGCTCCGAGATTAAAGCTGAACTAAATTAGCATAATTATATCCCGAAATATAGCGCTATATACATCTTGTGATAAGCCTACAGTCGCCTACATGATTTTCACAACGAAAGTCTGAGGAGTCTTTCAGTGCAATTATCTTACAAGTTGTCAATCGAATGTACTAAATTATCGATTTAAAATTTAATTAACAGTCTGACCCCGAAATGTGTTATACAAATTAAACCATAATAAGTTGAACAAAATCATTACTTTTAAGGTTAATTATATTCAAAATAATTACTCCAACATGTTGGTCACGTTCGCGTTGAACCCGAGTAATAGGTCTGCGCATATTGCAAACCCATGCACATTGAAACATCATCGCCTGAGCTTTGGGTTGTTACTCTGGTTAACCTACCATAACTATTCGAATCACTAAACATGACATGAAGTTTCTTTCCTATTAACAGGCATTCAGAAAAATTCATTCACTAACGGATTCAAGTTCAAAAATTTATCTAAATATTGCTCTTGCTCTAACCGCTTTACGCACTCTATAGCGTTCCTTTTGTGATTCAACGATTTATGAAAATATTGCCCAATTTAGCGTGTAGAAGCGGAGTCAAACTGATAACGGTCGAATGCCGGTTTGGATGCGATCAAGATTATTTTATTGTATATATCAAACCCTTCAAAACATACTCTTTAATATTACCACAACCAGTAACATTATTTATTAGGGATTCCTTTAAACCTAAAGAGTCAACTTCTGCCATCTATCCATGACAACTTTGACCCGGACTTGGCCACGCCCAATTTTTTTAAAGTCTGAATCAGAGCTTTCAGAATATAATTTTAAATATATTAATAAAATAGTCAACTGAACTGAAGGTAGTCACCTAGAATCGCTCAATTCCAAAGTTTTGGATGAATCGGAATTTACGTTTTGATGCAGTAACCCATTTAGTTGTATTACCAGGCCATAGTGATACTGTGTATAACAAAATTCGATCCGGAATTTGAACAAAGATGTGATTTCTATATGAAGGAATTCGATTTGGAACTTAGCTATTTAACACAGTAATTAGAATATATAGGACAGCATTATGTACATTGCAAAAAACACAATGTTTTTGAAAATTGAGGGCGCCCTCATAGGGAAATCTCTGAGTCGGCCTTTAACTTGAGTCGTCAGAAAGGCTTATGCAAATGCTTCCGGGAAGCATAAGAAGCCAATAATTAATTGTATTTCAGTTATCGTTTGGCCAAATATGCAAAATACATTTTAAAAAGCAATTCCGTGAAAAATTTGCATCATGGGCCATAACTTAGAGGTGGGTGACCTGATGACGGTCCGCTTTTTCATGATGTTTTATACCCCTCACATGCATGGAAGTTTATTACCAAAACCAACCAAGTTTTGAGTGAAATCGGTCCAGCCATTTAAATAGTAGACGCAAAAATGTGATTTAAATTGACCCACACGACAGTGTGTGTTAATTGATGTGGTTGACCACTTTTGGAGACGTTTTTTGTTCAAACACCCGAAGGAAATATTCATTGGCCTTAAATTTTACTGCAGGGGTAATGAGAAAAAAAATGAACCTTCTGATATACCAAAACCTCAATTTTGATGGGAATCTCAATTTTGATGGGGTAGATAAGCGATGGGACGAGGTTGTCGATAGGGTAACTCATGCACCTATTACATTCATTATACACCCTAAAAAAATAAAGGATCACCTAGAACCTCTGTTGTCTTCTATGTAGAAATCATCTTTAAAATGATCTTATAAAGAACCAAAAATTGGCTCTGGAATCTGAACACTAACCCTTCTGGATTCTTAATTCGAAGAACAATTTTAAATTTTGCAGCGGAACTTTACATACTAGTCATCTTTTTGGCCCAAGAACCCGGGCCCCTCATAATTAATGAAGTTTCTTGGTGTAACAAAAACAGTTTTACACTAATCACGAGAGGGTTCTCGACGAAACTTCCTATAAAGGTTCTGTAAAACTCGAAAGGGTTCTTAAAAGAACCAAAACTGACTTAACCCTGAACCATTTCGAGTGAGGGTTCTATAGAAGATTCTATAGGTTGAACCTTATGTGATTTTAAGAGCATGGGTCTAACCCCCTCAAAAAAGAAAAACAGAACAAACACACACAAAGCAAAACAAAAACAAACACATTCCTAAGTATTCAGAAACGAGTTGAAAATGACTACAACAAGTTCATGCATGTAGTTCGGATGGTTGAACTGAACTTTTGCATACGAACAGAGGGCGCTCGGCCCACCTGTTAGAGTCGCGTAATGTGAAGCTCAAGGTTCCAAGCATTTCCAACGGTCAATGGTACACCACTGGTGACATTTTCCTTCAAATGCTTTTATTGTTAGCGTTGCAAGTACTTGAGTCTAGATTATCCTGATTTTAAAAGAAGGTCCGTCTGTTCTCCAAATGCACATAGCCGTGACAAATGTATCATGCATAAAACAAAAATATGAACATAAAGCGTGCCATAAAACTGTTTCTTTTCTGGCGATTACAGTAGGGCCTATGTGACGTCTAAACAGAGCGCTTATCCGTAAGACTTTAAGCACGTCAGTTGAATTTGTAACATATTTTGAAAAAAGGGCAAACTGAAATTGGAAGGTTATCTTGACAATCAGCAGCCTATCCGACAAATTTTGCAGTGCAGTAAACATAATGTGTCCGACCACAAACTGACCCGAGCAGGTGATTTGCCACCAACCAAGAAATTAACCCAGTCAAAGCAATCTTGTGACCAAATGAGTTCCGAATCCTTTTCGTTTTTAGTCAAATTGATTGCAAATTCCAAGCAAAATGGTCAATTCCCGTGATAAAACAACTGTTTTCAATCTGTGAGCCATTCCCGTGCTGACTGTATGGGACTATTGCAGCCATGGCCAGTCGCGTGGGCCTCGCGAGATCTTCGCGTGCCTTGGACCATGAATAGGAACCACAGGTCAGATGAGCTGACGAATGGAGTCGTCCATATTCCACAGGGAAGGACCCTTTTCAATTTAGGTTTAAGATGTTGTATTTTAAAATTTTAAAGGTCGACTAAATGAGAAAAGAACAGATTGACAACCTGGTGTCAATTAAGAGGGTGTATTTGCTACAGAGTCTTTGGGTTTCACTCTCAATGGGAACACTTTTTGCCAAAACTTTTTAGCTACTTCATTTTGATTGAGTGACAGGAGATTTTTTTAGGATACGAATGTCTCTCAATTTCTCTTGATCAGTTGTAGAACACCTACCGAGAACGTTTCAAAAGTTTATTGGACAGACAAGTAAAAAAGAAAAACAAAAGCTATGTTTTGAGCTTGCTATGCTGTCGTAATCGTCCCTAAAAAAGCATGCTTTGATTTCAACGGGTTTGAAGAAAAAATTGGAGTGCTTCTTTCTGAAAATGTCTCCGTGTCTCTTTGATATTGATTGCCACGAGTCTTGAAATAATAGTTAATTAAAATAACGACGAAATCTAAAATTTGCCGCGGACACAATAGGCTTCGGTCTAGATTGTGGGATGTTTGATCCCGAATTCAGGCATAACAACAATAATAATAATAAGTCATATTCAGATGTCATGCAGTATCAGTGTAGGACTACAATATCAAAAATATTAAAAGTTCAGCTTAGTGTACGGTTGTTCCTAATATGCTAAATTACGCCTGTTAAACTTATATTCTCAAACTTGTACTAAAATGTTTTTAATGGACAGCATAAAATTTAATAGCCTGCGCGATGTGACCTATAAATACAACGGATTTGAAATGCAAATTAGCGGCGAAAATAATTCAAATTGTTGCCGCTGGCAAAATATCTTTTTCAAAAGATATTGTTCAAGTCTAAACCACTGAAACAGGTATGGACCTGCTCATTATCACCATTATATTTTGGTGTCCAAAAACGGCACGTGGCCCATTGAATTTAGAGTCCGAAAAAATTGAGTTGAAAGGGAAAATTGCGAGCCCCGAGGGTTCAAAAGTTATGCCTGTATATCAATAAGGCACCACTTGCTAAACTTTTGAGGGCAATGAAAACAAAAACACGTCAAATTCCTGCTTTGTGCATTGCGGACCCGAGGGTACATCAAGTTTTTATTTGTCACCCATATGACCAGGGGATCAACGGCCAACGCCCGGGTTGGTCCAATCTCGTCATGAGCGGACACTGAGGCCAAATCCCTGCATTTCAAACTTTTATATGAGCATAGATGAGCATTTGCTTAAAATTATTAATCATTTGAAAGTTCAATAATAAATGTGCAAGTAAGTAGTCTGATTGCTGTTTTGTTTTTAAGTTTGAAACTCAAATTAATTATATCACATAAACACATCTTACATATTCCGGATTAATGTTGGGAAGGTCGGGATGCTGCTATGCTAAATAATTCTCATGTTTTGCACTTTTTAAAAAAAACACAGGTATACTTCTACATTATTTAAGTGGCTGTTAATACAAAATTTGCATTGTTACGGGTAGAACCAAACTTTAAATCCGAAGTCTTTCGATGATTTTAAGGAGCTACGCCCTCTACTGTGCATATGGAATGCCACTGAGTTCCAGGCAATGTCGGTCTTGCACACCTGGTAGCGATAAAGGCTGCTTTTTCTTTCATGCAAAGAATCGTAAACTGTTGAAATTGCGTTGATAATCAAATTTCTACAAAATCCAATGAAAATAATTACTTTTGTCCAATTATATGTATTAATTCAGGCATGTTTACGTCCAGAATTGAAGTCATAAAAGAATATTAAATAATATTGAATTTCCATCGGAATTAAAGTGATTTAAATTTAATGGGAAACATGTTGAGGCCTCGTCCAGCAGTGGACCGACATAGCTGATAATGATATTTAATTATGTATAATGCTTCTTCATTTACATCTTTTTCTTTTGAGCGCCTGTTTTTTTAGTGGTGTTACCAGCACTTTGGAGGGTTACAGTGAAAGAGGTGCCTGTCGGACCAACTATTTTTAAGCAAAATACAGAAAGACCACAGCTAAAATTTGGAGAAAAGATAACATTCTCATTAACATTGGAGTACATTTTAACAAAACTCATCTTGATTTAAAAAAGTTAACCCTGTACTAATTTCCCCCATTATTTTACAATGTTCCCCACATTTTCCAGAGGTTGGATCCAAAAATTCTGATTAGCCCCTTCAAGTATTATTATGTAGTAGTATTAGTAATTTCCAAGTTTTTAAATAAACATCCGGTTTTGTCCCCGTGAACGAGGGTGGCCGGATTCACCCTTCAAACTATAGAAAAAAAAAACATCTTCAACCTTCCCCGAACTTCGAGAATGGGATTTTATTTATGACCCTAAAGAGGGAGTAACGTTCCACTTCTAACTTCAATGGTCTCAGCACCCAAAGGTATTGCTCGATTTTAGTGGATACTTTATTTACATTGTCATTGTTCAAAACTGCTACTATTTAATCCCGGGTGTTTAATCCTTCCACTCGATGGCAACTAACATGGTTTTTTTTTTTCAATTCTAAGAATTGCCATAGTTTTAAAATGTTCGATGCTGATTGCATGCCTTCTTTCAAGTTCAAGCCCACAGCCAGGATTGATTTTGCATGGTGCGGATGTTCCCAAGTGTGGACGTGAACCGCCAGTTTTTTTTCACCCGCTTTACTCATCGAAAGACAGATTATTTTTTTATGTCACTTCCAAAATTTAACATTTAACGGGAGAGAGTACTTTGGGAAAATATTTTATGAATACTGTATACATTAGGAAATAGAGACCTTTTCCTAATTTTCTTCAAAAATTTGGCCTTTGTGGTATATTAAAACATTTTCTTGTAAAAATTGGGAATTTTTATTTTTTTGGGAGGGGGTGCATTGCACCACACTCCCAGCTACGGACTTACCTTCTTTAGCAGTGATGCAAGAACATTTTCTAGTTAAGCGTGGTTATCGTGGTCCATTCACTTTCTTCTGCTGACATGCTCGATATACATCCTTTTGTTAAATCTGAATTTATCTGGTTCATACACAAAAGTTTATTTGCAGCTTTACCAACGTTCATAATAATCATTGAGAACCTGTTGCCCAGTATTAATGAAATCATTATCTAGAGCGTGAACTAACAACAATTTGGCTTTGATGCTGACCTCCCAAGTTTTATTTCATGGTATTAAATGGAATGAGTTTCAAACCATATGGGTATCAATGCTTGATTATGCTCATGAACTTATTTTGAACCATGTGTAATTTCCGTTATATGTTAAGACTTTTTAATTTACTTTGGGTCCATTTTTTTTTTCTGACAAAAAAAAACCATAAACCCCCCCCCAAAAAAAGAACTGTTTGAAGAACACTTTTTTTTCTTTCTTTGCATCTTCATCAATCTTTGGTTTGTTTCCTTTGGAAGTAAAAATTACAAGCTATTAGTCAGGGAGGAGATAGCATTCCCCCCCCCCCACCCCCCCCCTCTTATAAAGTAGTGCAAGCCACCCCTGTTAATGGTATAATATGTACTGTCTGCTTGGACAGCCATTCCTCTCTTGCATACCGATTTACCACTCATTGTGCCTATCCTATGAAGATAACAAGAACTAGAAGTCATTTCACAATAAGTGGGCAATATCCCTCCTAATGTCAATGTTGATCTGATATTTCACTCCCCAAAAGAGTGAACTCTTTTAACCACTCCAAAATTGAGTGGCTTTGTACTTAAAAAAGCAAATTCCCACTCAAAAAAGAGTGACATCACACCAAAAAGAGTGGATTTCCACTCGTTTTTCGTGTTGTCCTTCTTCACTCCACAAAGTGTTGTTCCTCGTTTAACTCCTCAAACGAGTGGAATCCGCTCTCTTGGAGTGATTTTACTCTTTTTGAGTGGAAATTCACTCTTTTTAAGAACAAACATCTCATTTTGTGAGTGTGTTTTACAAGAGTTTCATTCTTTGGGGAGTGAAATTTCACTGTTCATGCGTTCGTTATGCGTGGAGGCAAGGTCCAAATCACAGTGGAAGATCCTTCCTCAACCAGCTGATAGCTCCATCACCCAGGCCGACCAGGCCCGGAACTCCCCCTGGGGACCCGCAGACCCCACAGCCATCCACGATGTGGCCAACGGCCCGTGGCCCTCCACAATCGCCCACAAACTGCTTTAGGTCCAAAGCAGAGGACGACCATCGCCCACACCACCTGCCACTGATCCAGGATGATCGACAGGGACACCGCGACCGCAGCGTCACGGATTGGGCAGCAAAGTGACCCCGTGGAACTCCCCAATCCCCAAAGGGTGCTGGTGGTGGGACCAGGCCACCACACCTCCTGGCGAGCCCGATCGCCCGAAGGCTCCTCCCAAGGCCTGCAGGAGCCACGCCAGACAGAATTGGAAGGCATTCCACAGGCGTCGCCAAAAGGCAACCACCAACAAGTCTCACCGGATCATTCAGAACGACATCAACCCTGCATGAATGCACGCCGCGACTCCACACCGGTGCAGCGCACCCAGCGGCGGAGCACACCAAGGCAACAGCCGATGCATGCAAGGTGTCAAAGGATGCACCCCACCCAGCCCCCGCGAGCCCCCCGAGGAGGCCGACACGAGACTGCGCCCCGGCAGCGACTGCCCCGGCGTGTTGACTGAAAGCAAGGCTGCGGTCCACCGTGACACCAAGGCACCTCGGCGCCGGGCCATGCGACAGCCCCCCTCCATCCAGAGTGATGCCCAGTTCTCTCCCGCGCATCGACCCGCAAGGTGGAAAACAGAGCCGACGGTCCCGGGCCTGCTGAGCCCCACGCGCCACCGGTGGAAGAACCGGCCCACAGCGACCAGGTCCCCCTGCAACACTGCCTCCAAGGACCCAAAGCAACCAGCAGCCACTCCAAGTGCCGCGTCGCCCGCGCAGGAGCACTGCGAACAATCTCCCCCCGGCACATCTGAGACGTAGATGTTGAAGAGACTGGGTGCCAGGACAGAACCCCGTGGGACACCATTCCGAAGCCTGCGCTCTCCACTGCGTTGCCCATTCGATGTCTCCAGGACGAAAGATCTGCCTTGGATGAGAAGCATAACGAACCCGGCAAGCCTGACATCAGGGAAGATCCCGAGCAGCCCGAGGCAGAGACCCCGGTGCCAGACTGCATCGCACGCAGCAGCCAGGTCTATGAAGACTGCTCCAAACCTCTGCTTCCTCTGGAAGGCTGTCTCGATGTCATTAACTAGTCTTGCCATCTGATCAGCCGTTGACCTACCTCCCCGAAATCCAGCCCGGGCGCGGGGCAAATCCGCCCCGACCGCACCATTGACCCTGCCGAGCATCAGCCGCCCAAGCAGCTTATAGATGTGAGATAGTAGCGAGATGGGTCTGCAACTCCTGGGGTCATCCGCTGGCCCCCTGGGCTTCAGGACCGCAATGACCTCTGAAGTCTTCCATCTGGAGGGAACAGCCGACGCTCCCACGCAAGCAGAAGGGAAGAGTCGGAGCCACCGCACAGCCCCGGGTGCCACACCCCCCAAGAACTCTGCATGGATGCTGTCACCGCCAGGAGCCTTCCCACCCCTGAGAACTCCAATTGCCTCGGCGATCCCACCGTAGGTGAATGGCTGGGACACGGGGCCCGACGGCGGAGAGGTCCGTAGAAGCTGCCCAATTTCACTGTGTTAATGGCCATCAGATGTCAGTATAGCAACTAATCCACTCTTAAATTAAAAAAAAAATATTTAAGTCCTTTTGTGAACGAGAGAAAATTATAAAAAGAAAATAATATTATTTAAAAACAATGTAATAATTAAAAATATTTTAAACAATGTAATGATGGTCACTCTTTTATATTGTATTTTTTTCTGAGAAACCAATTTCTCCCAGATTAAAAATGTTTTTGATTGAAAAGCCAGGTATGCCGGAAAAACTGGTTTCTCACCTATCAAAAAACTGTTTATCAAATTGGAAAATTCCTATCTTTGATCCAAAAAGAGGGTTTTTTTCACCAATGAACCATGTTTCTCTGTGAAAACATGTTCTTTTTATGGAAAACCAGATATGCTGGCAAAAAATGGGTTTTTGCTCATGGAAAACCAGGGGTTATCAAATTTGAAAAGCTTTTTTTTTCCTCCAAAAAACCCTGTTTTTCATCCATGCACAACATTTCTCAGTGGGTTTCTCAATAAAAAGATGGGTTCATCGATAAAAAAACACCATTTTTTTGCTGATAAACGATAAACTGGGTGGCACAATCATAAAACTGATTTTTTTTCCACTAGAAAACCTGGTTTTATTAATTAGCCTATCTATTATAAAGATGATGGTTTAACATTCCTTAAAACAATAGCACTCCAACCTATTGTTACAGTATAAGTATATGCCACTTGTATGCTTTCAATTATGCACACAATTTTGTTTGTGCTCTCTAAATGTAAATTTGACCCATGAAAATATTCTTCTATAAAGAGTGAAATTTTTGGAGTGGCCCTGTAATCACTCTAAACAAGTGAAATTCACTCTTACATTTTTGAGATAGTCTCATTATATACCTATATTCAAATCCACTCATATTACAACAACAACCTTCTACTATATGTAATGTCTGTTTCATAGAATTCTTTTATTATTCAGAATGACTTCATTACTGATAGATTACAACTCAATCACATTACATCTATTACTTTATTGTGTTGATTCTGCTGTCTCTTATTATTATGTTTCCTTGAATCTCTGAGCATATGTATGAGCATTACAGATATAAAAGGTGGCTGACCCGATTGATAACCCCTTTTTTTTTCCGCTTTAAACAACAACTACTCCAACTTTTAAGCTTCTTGACATAGGAAGACTATTTATATTTTTCTTATTACCACAGTGAAATTTCAGGCCCCCAAAATGTTTCCTTTTGATGTTATTAACCAAAAAGTCTATAAATGTGGTCAACCACATTAATTAACACACGCTGTCCTTTGGGCCAATTTAGTACACATTTTTGTTTCTACTCATCAAATGGCTGGACTGATTTAACTCAAGATTTGTAATCAGATGTTTTGGTGATATGCTTCCATGTGAGGAAGAAAACAATTGGACCATGACCCACCTTTAAATATTATGATAAAACCTGATAAAACTGTGTTCTTACAAGGTGAATAAAACTTAACATTACTATTCAGGGTGTCCAATATTTCCATGAAAACAAACTTCTCTGAATTTTCCCGAGATTTTTTTCTGAAATACCACATTTGTGAAAAGTTACAAAAAGAAGCGACTACAACTAAGAAACTAATGTACTGAAACATGCACAGGTAAGTCACCTTGATTTGGTGATCAGATTCTGAAAATTTTGTCTAATTATATACTTAGCAAAACCTAGGATTATTGTATGGAGCAGTTGAGTCCCCAGGCCCGCAGGGCGCAAAATAACCGAAGGCACTGAAGGCAATTGCCTTCAGTGCCCCTACCAGTTGCCTTGATGCCCTAAATTTTTGCCATTCTTGGCCCTAATCATTAACATGTAATTGCCTTGATGCCTTTTACACAATTGAAAATTGCCTTGAAATTGGCTGCCCTTTACAAATCTTATTTTGCACTCTGCCCCAGGGACTCCAGATTTACCAGAAGTGGTCAAAATTTTGGTATCACAAGAAAGCTACTATTTTTCTTATTTACCCTGTGAAATCTTAGGGCTAAAGTATGTTTGATTTAAATGTTATGAGCAAAAATGTGCCCTATTTTGGTTGACCAATATTATCTTTAGACAGTATTCAACGGGGCTTATAAAATGATGTTTTTAACTCCCATATCAAAAAAAGATTGAAATATCAGTGTGAAATTGGAAAGATCTGGTATTGGGTCAGGTTTATCCAATCGATTAAACTTTTATATCATTAAATTGGACCAATTCCCCCTTTAAAAGCACCACAGCCAGTCAATTGGTTAGAAATTTAGGTGGAGATACAACACTTGTTATACCGAAGTGGCAAAAATTTTCCTACCAACCACTTAAATTCTTTGAGTTCCCCCTGGAAAATAAAATAAATTTCCCCTGCTTTCCAGAGTGGCTGGGAACCTGTAATTGTATTCTTCAAATAGGCTGGGTAAACCTGCATTTTTACTAGCATGTCCAAGACCTAACACCCATGACTTTTCCATTCTCTTGCCATTAGGCATGCCCTGGGTGCATTTTTATCTTGGTAACACTGGGCGCAATCTACACTTTTTCAGCCTGCCACTTTTTCTAAGACAACTACACAGCAAAGTTATGGAAAATATAATTCAGTGTACAATTTCCTATTGAATATGTTATGAGTAAGCCATACACTTTGATTTCATCGAGTGTCAAACATGCAAACACTTCTTAATGCCATAACATAGTCATATAGTCATAAACACTCAGATCAGGTTTAAAATCTTGTGGTTTATGCAATTCCAATTGCGATAAAGATACCGGGCTATCCCCTGTACTATAGGTAACCATAACTCCGCCCGCAATTAAAGCAAGTAACAAAATTATTCCAAGCCCTTCATTTCATTTAGCGACACATCATCCCAAAAAAAGGTGATTCTCAAACACAATTCATTGAACTGCCTGGAGAAACGTGCCGTGCGATGCGGATTCTCCGAAGCACGTTAATTCGCTATTTGATTAGGTTGCGTTAAGTAATTGGATGGGGGCGAAGTACGACATTTAGGTTGATGCCCTACTCTCTAGCATTGTTTTTGTTTACAACTAGGTTGCCATTTATACCACCTCGACGAGAAACATTTGTTGATAATACCACTATATACTATATCACTGATGAATGAGTGCTTGAAATCCACAATTAACCATAAGTGGCATAGTCCATTTGTATATTTAGTACTCTATTTGGTCTTGCAAACCTGATGTCCACGCACATATTATCTTGGGAAATTTGGGTAAAATTAATTACAAGTACCTGGCATTGTTTTGTTTATTTTGTAACTGTTTTTTTGTTTTTAAATTATGAGTATTTTTGTGTACATATTCATAACCTTTAAATCAATAGTCTTGGGGTAGACAGGCTGTTGTCTCCTTGTAGTGTCAATATGGCTTAAGAAAAGGGAAATTTTCAAAATAATAATATAAATCTGTCATTGGTTTTTTGACCATCAACACATTTCCTGTATGAATGGGCGAGAGAGCCTTTGCAAATCCCTGTAATTTTGTTATCAATGGTCTCTCTTACTATAATACCAATAAGTACCACCCTCTATCTGTTTGCCATTACATTTGACATGTAATCCAACGAGACCCAAAATTTCTTGATATTGGACCTAAATATCCATTTTAATTTTTTACCCAAATCAGGATTTTTTCGCATTTTATAAATATTGAAAATTCCACACCAACTCAACAAGATGTGGCCACTACCTGTAGATTCCTTCATTTTTGGCATAAGTTTTCTTCACTCAATGTGTTCTTGCTACAGAATTTTATTTTTTTAATTTTGGGAAAATTGGCCTAAATAGTCTGTGTGCCTAATTAGTATATGAAGATTCAATTTTGCACCACAAAAAAATTTGGATTTTGTACCTAGCACCTGTGGGATACTGTGATTCAACTGAAATTTGATATAAGTTTGTAGCTTTACCATATCCTCAACAATACTAACAGTTTTCTTCATAAAATAAAATGTTTGCATTAAATAAAACAATTTTGTGACATAGGTTCAAGTTATAACCCAATGTGTAAAGGAGATTTTTATAGGCTTAAAAAAGTTTCTGTTGGCTTTCTGTAACATCCTAATCTGATCCACCTCAGAATTTTAACTGGAAGCACGAATTTTATTTTTTGGAGAAAATGACTCAAAATATTTGGTTACTTGGGTAAAAAAATCCTTTTTGGTTTAAAAATGCATTGGCATCTTTACAAACTCACAAACTCTCATATTAAAAGAACTCATTCAAAATTTTTTTATTTTTGGAGGTATTTGTGGTTAAAATGGTAGTTGGATATTTGTTTAATTTTTTTTTATAACCTTTTATAATATCAGTCAGTTGATCGAATTATTAATACGAATAAAAAAATTCGTCCCTTGGCAATGGGCGCCACCATTAGACATTATAGCTACAGCTAGCTACCAGACAATACATACAAATGAATAGGACATCTTTTTTAGAATTATGAACTATGTTCCCTGACAAATTTATTTGCCCATGTAATATTATACAAATATTGACTGCTATGAGGGGCATGGTTGAAACTATAGGCCCAAGGTGATCTCGAAACCATACTATGCCCCGAGGCGTAAGCCGAGGGGCATAGTATGGTTTCGAGATCACCGAAGGCCTATAGTTTCAACCATGCTCCGAACAAAAAGCAGTCAATATTTGTTTTATATACCGAATATATAGATTTTTGTCATAACACAGGCCTATATCATGTGTAGCTCATCATGAGCTGTAGCCTTGTAGGCCATGTTGTCATGGCGTGCATGCATGGTTTAACAATTTTGTGTAACTTAGGGTCCAAAACTTGTCAAGAATTAGCAATCAACCTTTCTTGTGTTGAGGAAGTGATGTTGGAGTCCAAAACGGATCGCCGTAATCGACTTCTTGCCATTTTTTTGTCGGCAAGATGTGTACAATTTTCCTTGCAGCTCCGAATTCAGCAACTTTTACAATCACCGCTTCAAGCATTTCCCTAACACGATGAAAACACACACATCATGACTAAATGTGATAATTCCAACTTATATTTCTGTTACAATCACCTATAACACAATGTTGTCTCTTGATTTATGCAGAAATCTTTGGATCTAGGTGCTTATCAACGGTAGAAAATCGTTTTCCAGCGACCCGTCAAACCTGAGTCCCGATGCCATGGGCGCAGCCATTTTATTTCCAAAAAGCGAAGCGCGACGCCGATGGCGCTATGACAGGTCGCTGTCAAACAACATCAGAGGGGATAGGTTTCAAGTACGAGCAGTAACAACAACCTCAAAGCATGAATAGGCCTACTGATGCTGCGATTCAGCCATTCCCTTGCTCTTGTTTGTATCCCCGGTTTGTATCAGACTTTACACTACATCACAGACTCCCCACATATGAGTAAACAAAATACGGTCTGCTTATATTCATCTCTAGACTCTTACACCAGCTTCAATATGTATACTCATAATACGGAAGGATAGTCCGTACGGCAGTCTCTATGCTGGGAAGAGGTGTCCCGGGCATAGTTCATGAATGAGATGCCCGCTCTCCCAGGGCATAGTTCATTTTTGGTTCAATTCTTGAAGCTAGTTGAATTCATGCCTCCACTTTTAACCAATCAGATGACAGGAATCTAATATGAGGTATATAATCTGAAATATGCTGTATGTAATGAGAACATAATATA